>JAULKM010125379.1:0-37304 GCA_032355605.1 Rubia tinctorum | reverse complement strand
CTTATGTGTAAGCCTTCGGGCATCACGTTTTATGTAAGCCTTCGGGCATCACGTTTTATGTAAGCCTTCGGGCTCCACTCTTGATGTAAGCCTACGGGCAACTTTTGATGTAAGCCAAATTTGGCAACAACTGATCTTTAATGGAAAAGGGTCGGGAACCCTATAAACCCGCTTTATTATTTAAAAAAAAGTTGGAGAAAGAAAAGAGTTGGGTGAAGCATAGGAGCCGAATGACTAGCTCACACGTAAACAAAACACTAGCGTTTGGTTTGGTCAAAATTGGTGCCACGTGTATAGTTGATCAACAATATCCACCCTGACTTGGATCTCAATTCTCACGTGTAGAGTTGGCTTTGGCTTTGGCTTTGGCTTTGGCTGTGGCTCTGTTAGCGACAGCCATCAATCTTCTGAATTATTTTAATGCTTCACAGAAAACAAACAAACAAACCCTAATAATTGCTTTGATATACATAGATACATACTACTAATAATTGATTCCATGGTGGTGTTTTCAGGTGCTTATGTTGCGTGTACGGTCCATCCCATCTAAATTTAAATTACTCATTCCCTCTAATTTTCTAACATTGGCTCAAATATTTTTTGGAATAATTTTTCAATATTTACTCATTTATCTTTTTGGCAAATTCTAGATTGTTTTCATCCACACAATTTACTTTTTACTCTTTCAATGCATTCTCAATCACTAATTTTACCTTTCTAAATACATGTGTCAAAAGTAAGTGAGTCAATATTAGTGAACCGGGATAAAGAGAAAGTAAAGTTCTAACTTCATATTATGGTGGACGGTGACCACAGTAGATGCCGCGTCAAAGTGTTCTCTGGTATTTCTAAGACCATTTACTCTAGGCACTTAAAGAAACTCACCTATCTTTAAAAGAACAAATCGTTCACCCTTTATTTCTTTTTTAGTTTTGAAATAGTATATTCATCCTTATATTCACGGGGTCGGAAAAAAAAATTTGTTCAGAAATGATTGAAAGATTTTTTTAACACACGAATCTAATTTAATTGTCTCTAAAAGTAATTGAAAAATATTGTTTTGAATGGTAGGTTTGAAAATGAGACAACCGATAAATATTAAAATTAACAATTACTAGTGTATGGAATCTCATATAAATCACATGAAATAATGTATTCCTCATAACAATAAATTTGTTTTTATTACGATCCAACTTCAAAATACTGAACTCCATAAAAATTCAATCTCGAATAATAATGACCTTGAACACTATGGGTCTGGTACCATCTAATAGCTCAAAGAAAAGTGTATACCCATTAAACGCGCTATTGGCACTAAGAAACGTTACAAAATCCTTTGGGGACAGAGTCTTGATCTTCGCATTATCCGAATAGCTCATGTGCCACTCTTCTCCATAGCACCTTAACATAATGAGGGTCTTGCCATTTGGCAGGTGTGCTGCCATGTCCTTAGGGATGTAATGAATCATGAATAAAAAAATAGTTAGTATATATGCAATGCTCAACAAAACAATAAATAAAAAATTAAATTACATGTAACCGGTAAGACTTACTACAGTGGGGTTTATCACAAAGTTTTTTTGCTTCAAGGGCTAGCTGGAATGTGGATTATCCTCAGACATGATATAGTGGTCAACATCTATAATCGGTCATTCACGGCGGTACATGTTTCCCTAAACTGTAGAAAAATAATGAAATTATTACTGATTTGAATATAAGTAACCTAATAAAATAAATATAGCAAACATAAATCGCTCACCTCAAAGTTGGTCAAACTTGATGAACCATTGGTAGTTATGACTCCTGAAATTCATAGCAAAGAAATAAAATATTGGCAGTAATTGGAATTTTTAAAATACGACGACTCATTAGTATTTGAATGAAAACTGAGAGTGTGTGACCGCAATTCGTAATTGTTGTAGGTGATGTATCCTTCGAGACACTCCACACGAATTCCTGGTGTATCCTGTAAGAAAGAGCCACAAATGATTCTGAGGGGCAAACTCTATGACGGTCTTGTTAATAAGATATCTCGATGAATAACAAAGTAAATAGAATATAGAATATGATGTGACATACCTGATTTTATATGGAGACCTATTCTAGGTAGGGTTATAATTTTATTTTATTTTGGTAGAAGTATCAAGGTTTGGACCTTTTAAAGTTATTAGTCAAATGGGCTCGCTTGGACCATTCTTGGGGAACCATCATCCAGCTCTCCACTTAGGTCCTCCGGCGCCCAGGCCCAAGAACATTGCTGAGCTGGTCCGAGTACCATCAATAGCCCACATGAAACCAGTACGAGAGGAAGTTAGGAGTTTCCCAAGCTCGAGGTGGCATTTCGAACCCTTGAGCTTGGAAGCCTCTCTCGGCTTCCTTACTTTCAAGTTTTCTTAATTTCCAGTTCCTAAGCTCAAGGGTTATCTCAAACCCTTGAGCTTAGAAGCCTCTCAGCTTTCTCACTTTTGGCTTTCTTAATTTCCAGTCATCTGGTTTTACATTCCAAAAGGGAGGCACATGGAGTTTTTCCAGTCATCTTGTTGAATTAATCATTCAACAAAGCAATCCATTGCCACCATTCCACAAGGATCGTTCTATGTTAACCTTGAAGAAACCCAGCAGCAGAGGAGTTCCACCACCATTGGAGGAGACGCACGGCTCACGACCGGAGAGAACAAACCCGACGGTGTTTTTAATGGTGGCCAATTCCCCAGTTTTAGCCATAACGGGGCACGACTAAGCTACAACTCGGTGGATTTTGGCCACAACAATAATGCCCAAAAAATTGGAGCGACCAATTGCGGTTATCAGTACAGATGAAAGAATAGAGGACGTGGCGGTGGACGGTGATGATATGGTGGCGGTGGATGACATCAAAATTGTGGTGGAAGAAGTTCAGCCGATTGTAATGGTGGGAGAGACCCGTGTGAGTTTGGGCAAGGAGTGAGATTTTAGTATCGTTCTTTTAATTACCAAATGGATTGGACTAGTCAACCACACTCAATTACTCATCCTTGCCTATATCGAACCTCAAATCCTCTATCAAACTATTATTTTTGGATCATGTTATATGTACCTATGTAAATCCTATAATAGCATATATGAAAGACACATTATGACAAGGTTAATTACCTTTTTACAATTGGATTTCGTTGTACATTAGATTAGAGATAGTAATTCTTTTGTAGACTTTATAATTCTATTCATGTTAGACTTTAGTTTGTAACAAATGCGTCTTGGAATTTCCTGGGATACGTCGTGAGTCCATTGACAGGAATCTGCAAGAAAGAGCCTCCATAGTTCTCTAGGGTAGACCCTCCAATGGTAAAGTTAGGTTCTTTATTAGGGAGTAGTGAACAGCGAATGAGAATTGGATGAATAGTATACATGTATCCTGTTTATATATGATGGCCCTCCTTCTAGGTTAGGTAGGGTTAAGGTTTTGTTTTCTTGTGGAGCAAGTACTAGGGTTTCCTTTCGTGGGCTGGACAAATAGTCATTACCTAAAGGATAATGCATGTGCAGTTGTACCCATAAGGATAATCACACTATCAATAAACCCCTAGAGAAGTTAAAGGGTTTGCCAATAACTCGTAAACTTCGGATGTTCGTCTGAAGCCTTTGACAAAGTCTTCGATCCTCGATCACTGTATTGCTCGTGCAAGCCCTCGGGCTTTGGCTATTTTGGTTGTTCTGGTGGGCCTTCGGCTCTTTATGAGGGTTCGACGATGGCAATAGCCTTTGGCTTTCTTTTGTTTGAAGTTGGGAGCACCGACCATGGGAGCGGGAAAGGCATCTGGCGCCTGTTACACACCTGCCCATGCTTTAAATAAGATTGTTTCACGCGTTTATGGCCGCATTAAATGAGAGAAAAATTCTCTCACACAGGTGCATTCCAACATGTCTACATGTTTCCTCAATCCTTATTTTCGGCTGCCTTGGGTAATGATTATCCCCCTCCCCTTTCCTTTCTAAATAAATCGCCTTTTGGGCTCATTTATTTTTTTCCTTCATATTCGTCGTATGGCATTTTTAGAGCTCTCTCCCTCTTTCTCTTCATAGCCCCCGCCGTGTTCTCTATTTCTCAGAGTTATGTCCAGCTGGTCAGGAACTCAGAGTAATCACCATTTACTTTTTTCTTTTACTCTTTGTCTTGAGCAAAAATGTCACAAAACCCTTCTGAGGGGAAAGGGAGGATCCTGACGTATTTTCAGGTCATTCCTGGTAGTGGTACTACCCCTAAAAGATGCGAAGATGACACTGGGGTCGACGACTTTCCAAACAGCCAGTTCCAGGATTTTGGCACGATTTAAACTTCTGTCACCGCGTTAGATTCCTCAGATCTGGATACAAATCCGACAGATGGGGTCGTCAGACGGGTTTTTTTCCCGCCACCACCCAACACGGTTGGGCATTCGTCGAAAGTGGGTTTCATCACGGGAACGGGCCCGAAGGGTGCGTCTTTGGAGAAATATGATGAGGGGAGGTTATTCTACTGGGAGACCCTCGAGCCAACTATCGAGAGCCCCTACTAAGTTCCCGAGGAGATTACCAAGCTGCTTTACACCATTCGGGCTCATGTTCGAACCCCCTTGAACCTCAAATTGGAACCCCTTCGGGACTATGAGAATCCTAGTAACCCTCGGGCAAGAAGGTGTGCCATCTATGAGAGGCATCTAAGTTTCGTTCCCTGCTTTCCATTCCCCCTATTGTTCTCCCATGTCTCGAGGAGCACAAGGTTAATCCTGCCAAGCTTTACCCCAACGTAGTCACCTATGTTCTGGATTTTATGACCCAGTGCCAGAAGCTCGAGGTCGTTCCTAGTATGAGCTATTTCAATCCCTTTATTTTCTATCCTAAAGCAAGGAAGTTGTAATAAGAGGGGGGAGTCCGAGACATCTTTATCATCAGTAACCGGTCCTCAACTAAAGCAATCGAGGGTGGAATTCTACCCTTGTTTACACCTTCGAGTGTGAACTGGACTGCTATTGGGTACCTGCGTGGAACTCCAGCCCTGACCTTAAATTTTTTACTGAGTACTAGGTCCCTAATTCCCTGGCCGGAGATAAGGATAAACTCTTGGGCACTCTGCTGGATGCCATAGACTTTGGCGCACAGATAAGCTGCTACATATGGCTATAAAAAATTTATGATCGATGGGAGTATATTCAACCTCCTGTTATAATCCAGCTTCCCCTTACATGGTCCTCAGGAGTTTCCCCCGAGAACAAGGGAAAAAGCTAAAGAGGAGTAAGCCAAATACAGATAAAGGGAAACCTTCAATAGAGGTTGCAGAACCGTCTCCCAAAAGGCCGAAGAAGAAGAAAAGTGCTGTCGGTGACCCTTCGAGGGTTATTTTGAAGACTCAAGAGGGTTATTTTGAAGACTTAAAGGAAAGGGTCTACTACTAAAAGGGCCTCTGCCAACCAGTCTCTACGAAGAGATGGTCTTGGGGATTCTACCATTGAGGCTCGGGAGAAAAAAACCTCGACGGCTGACTGTTCAACCGGTTGATTTTTCGGTTAGGTAGTTATTCAATTTCGTTTTCTATCGGTTTATAAAATTTTATAAGAAATAAAAAAATCGACCGATAATGTTGTCGGTTTTACTGGTTCGGTTAGTATCAGTTTCAGTTGATGTGTCGGTTATTACCAGTTATCACACATATATATATCATTCATTTATAATAAAAAATATAAATCCATATTAATATTGATTTGTAGTTAGAACCGTAAAACTTGGAATATAAGGTAAATTTTTTAGAAATTGGATAATTGTGTTGCGTAGGAGTTGAATACTTTTTTGAATTAATATTAAAATTGTATCCCATCTATAATTATTAGTGTTGGGCACAATTATAGGCTACATAGACTTTTGTTTGCACAATTATTTTGTTTGGGCATAATTATTATTCAAAGATATATGGGTTAATAATATAGAGTTTAAAGAATAGTCAATTTGGGTTATTAATTTAAAACTTTCTTATTGGGTTTGTGATCAAAGCCTAAAGTTTAATGAAATAATATTTGGGGTTGAAAGTAATTAATTAATTATTATGCTATAAAATATCTTACCGTTTATCCGGTTAGACCGATTAAAAAAATAATAAAACCGATAAAGAAACTGATTAAACGACATGACTGGATAACCATAACAGGTATTAATTGATTAACCAATTAACCGGTAAACTAAATTAAATACCGGTTCGATTTTCACCGATTATCGATTTTCCAATTTTTTTAACACCCCTATCGATGCCCCCTTGAGGTGTTTGTCGATGTGCTTTTTTCTTTGTTGTGTTCTTTTGTTTTTCACCAGTTTCTCTCTTATGATTTTCAGTGGATCTAGGCAGTGACATCTTCGGCTTTGAGGAGAAAGCTATCATCTCCCCACCCCTTCTCATCAAGCGTTTTCAGGAGGTTCGATTCCTAACCTAACTGAGGCCGATGCAAATTTTAAAATAGGGCGTGACAAGCCATCGTCCCTGAGTCTATCTCCGAAGAAGATGAGTTTTACTGGACGTACCTGTCCGTTATTTGTGGGGCGCAGTTGCCCATCTTGAAGATGAGGCCATTTCACAACCTCTTATTTGGGGCACTTCGCAATCCCTCATTCTCTTAGCCCCTCCACTCTTCAAGAGATGGTGAAGTTCAAAGCTGATCATCTGCAAGCAGTAGGCGACCTTCAAAAATGACTTAAGCAGGCTAGAGAGCATGTGAAGGCCTAAGCTGAGGAAAATTTGAAGCTCAAGGAGCTCTTTTCTGCGGGGCATCAGATGTTCCTATTTGAGGCCTGTACCAATAGGCTGGGAGTCGATGTCACTCGCACCTCAATGGCCTCAAAGCTGTCTCAAGATCTTCCTTCTGAGTAAAAATAAATGCACACTCAAGGACTTGATCTTTTCCCGGTGGAAGTCCAGTCAGGACGGGGGGATGGAGGAGGGGGTTCCACTTCAAGTTTCTTGACCTCCCAAGGGCTTACAAAAAGCCATTCACGATGGGAGAGTTCTTGCCCACATATCGATTGTATATTTCCTTGGTAGATTCCCCAGTAGAGCTTTGCTAGAGTTTTGTTAAGTCGCTTCTTCTAGAAAAACTGGCTTAACAAGTTCTTCTGAACTCTCAGTAAGAGTGCAACGACTCTTTTCCTAACTTGTTGAACAATTCTTAGGGCTTCTCAAGGAGATAGATCCCGATTAGCTTGTAGGTTTCATATTACCGAGGAAGGTTTTTATAAACTTTAAAGTTCAGTATCTCCACTGTAGGTGGGGAGTCCTTCAGTTGGCTTCAACTCCACGGGCCATCGAGTCTACATGACCCAAGGGCTAAAAAGAGAAGCTGCTACCTGGCCAGAGGAATCAATCAGCCTACCCAGCTCCCTCGTCAAGGCATCGCCTAAATCGCTTCTCTGCCACCCTATTTGCAGATCTACATACGGGTTTGACACCTCAGAATCTCCCATCACTAGGATCTAGTACATCTGTTGAGAAGCTATGTAACTAGTTCAGGGTCCTCCCGTTGTGGGGCTGTATAGTACCCTTGGGGTAAGGGCCGGGGATAGAATTCTATCCTTGAGATCGTAGATGAACTTGGCTCTCATACCCTAAATACTGCCTTGCAGACCGAGCCATTGAATAAGGGATCTTGAGTTTTTCTAAACGTGGGGTCGATGCAGGTATAGAGTAGGCCATCGCCTGCCCCAAATCCAGGTTCGCGTTGCGGTCGATCCTGGGTATCTATTACTATGAATGTGGGATAAGATACACTCGGGATGGCTTGCAACTGGGGCCTCACATGAATTACCAAGGACATCGATAATGGAACCCTAATAGATCATTGGTTCATCATATGGTAAAGCATCGAGGATCAACGTGGAATCTCGCGGCCCTAGGGTTTTGCTAGTTGCATCATATCTTGCTAGAATAAGAATGGTGTGCCTCCTATACTGCGGTTCGCTTGAAAAGTTCTACCAAATGCTTCAACCGAGGAGTCTGCCTAAGTCTCCGTGAACTGTGGCTCAGCTTCCCTTCGCTGGTTTGCAGTTGGCACAGCTAGGCAGAGGCGACGATACCACCTACCTAAGGCTCACCGCTGACTTCCATTTTCCTATAAGGCCTTAGAGTTTAGATACAAGACAGTTACACCATTGTGGCTATCGGGATCTGGCTGATTGTCACCGCAAGGGGATTGACACCAGCGCTTTAGGACCCTGGAGGAATAACCTTTTTTGTTTTTCTGATCTTTTTCCCCTGTACGGGAACTGTACATCTTCACCGGCACCTATATTTCTGCCTTTCACTTGCTCACTTCGATGCAAAGTTCTTGTCATAGAAGCGGACATGAACAGCAAAACTCGTTATCTGACTTGAGATAGTCCCACCAGGCGTGCCAATTTATATGTCTCGAGATTGCACAGGATACGCCGTAAGTCTACTAATCGGAATCTGCAAGAAATAGCCCTCAGATTTATCTAGGTGGTAGACTCTCGGATGGTAAAGTCGTATTCTTTCTTAGGGAGTAGTGAATGGTGAATGATAATTGGATGATACATGTAGCTTGTTTATATATGACGACCCTCCTTCTTGGCTAGGTAGTGTTATGGTTTTGTTTTCATGTGGAGTAAGAACTAGGGTTTCCTTTCATAATAGGCTGCCCAATGGTCATTACCTGAAGGATAATGCATGTTCGGTCAGTCTTTTACTCATGGAGTAATAGACATCTGGGCCCATACGGATAATCGAATTAGAGAAAATCATATATATTATCACTAGTGTAGGAGGGTCCTATTAAAGGTGGTTCTATCAACAATTTTAAAGAACTTTATAAGTGCCTTTAATGATTCCTCCTTTAATCAATCAGAAAATAAGACACTTTCGAGAACCACCTTTAAAAATTGTCAATGAAGGCGGTTTTTAACTGCCTTTGATTAAGACCAGGAACTGCTTTTAATTTTTTTTATCTTTGAAACTTGCGTCTAAACGTCGTATCACACTGACATTTCCAATCTCAAAAAATTTCCTAATTCCGATCTCGGAAATGAGTAATAGCTTTGTTTTGGCATTTTGGAAAATGAGATTTCATTTCCGGACTCAGAAATTGATTCGTGTAGTATGTTTCCGTATTCAGAATGTCAATCTGACCAATAGAAAATGAAAATTGAAGAGACAAAATACTTTCTAGACTCAGAAATAAAATTTGGTCTTGTGGTATAAATTTTGTTTCATTCATTTTCCCGGCACAAAAATAGCCTTGACACTCAATCACAATTTAGATACATTACAAGATATCATGTTTCACCTAAACAAAAATCTATAGATAACGCTAACCGAGCATTAACCTATGAATAGGATTAGAAATCACTACAAATATTTTCTAACATTTTTAAGGTTCAATGTTTATCTAACTTGAGTGTCCCTACCAACATCGGGATTTCCCAGTGTTACTGTCCGATTAAGAATTAGTTGTCAAGCCAATGAATTATGCACATTGTTGATATCATTTTGCGAGTAGGGTTTCCAATCCTTTTGGAAAATCTGATAATAACATTATATTATTAAATATTTAGAAAAGGTTACTTAGAAAGATTACCACGAACAATTGTACACTTAGCTTGTCAAGTTCAAGTATATCTTCCTAGACTTTGTCTATGCACTCTGTGGCGTATAACATGGCATAATAGCCCCACTCCCAAGTTTGCACATGTATCTTGTACTATGTGTAAAATGCATAAATTATTAAGACGATTGCATTAAATAAGTATAGTATATTGAAAATTAACATATTTGTAGACCACTTGATTTTGACCACCTCAAACGAACACTTTGTTTGCTCAAAATTTTCCTTCATTGTTGATTCAGACATCACAACGAATGCATCAGACGGTTGGAATTGTACCTGGATAATTTCAAAGTAGGTATTTTTTGTAATAATTGTCCAAGCAATAAAAATCAAATTTAGAAATCAAATTAATAAAGTCGCTCACAAGGTGTAGTTCATCATCGCTTGATTAACATACTAACATCTCCCTAGGTCTTCAAAATCACTCCATAACGCCATGATTTCACATTTGTAAATTATGGGGTTCACTAGTGTAGGGGGGGGGATTAAAAGTTGTTATATCGGACAATTAAACACACTTTTTCAATGTGCTTTCTTTTGCCCTGCTTTCCATTGTCCATCAAAAGAAGGTAGTTATAAAAACCGCCTTTGCAATTGCCAACGAAGGTGGTTAAAATCCCCTTTAAAGAGACACTAAAACTGCCTTTAATTATTTCCTAGTTTGGAAAGTTCCAGCATCCCTCAAACCTTGACTGCTGCATCCAGACTTGGAAATCATGATTTTTTGAACTCGGAAATGTCATATCTGCTCTTCAGTAATACCTTCTTTGTTTTCGAGCTCTTTTCCACTTTTCGTTCCTATTCTGTAAAATGAATGCTACAATTTAGCCTCAATGAAAATTATATCTGAGTTTGGAATTGTTTCGTATATTATGTTTCCGAGCTCGGAAATAGTAATCATAACTGTGAAGTAGAATGAAAAGTTACAAATTTGAAACATGTTCTGTTCTTCTGGTCAATAAAAATATTTCTATTTCATTTCTCCGAAACAAAAAAAATCTCAAACCACAACAACAAATACAGAACAATACATGATAGTGTCTTGCATGTTCACAAACATTTATAGATAACGGTATCTAAGCAATACTAGGAATCTATTCCAATAGTCCTAAGCTACATTATTTTTCCAAATTTATTGCTTTAGCAATATCTGGATTTCCTAGAGATAGTGAATGATTTAGTTTGAGATGCAGAGCCAAATTATTCCGAACAATGTTGATATCATCTTGGGAGTAAGGCTTTGATTTCTTCAAGAAAATATGTCAATAACTACTTATTAGCAAACACAAGAAGGCTTAGTTACATTGCTTTCTAGAAACGATTGTACATGTGCCTTGTCAATTTGAAGTAAGTCGTCTTTGACCTCTTGAATACACTAAGCCGAGTATAACATGACGTAATAACCGCACTCCCAAGTTTTTGCCTGCTTCTTTTACTGATTGAAATTAACATGAAATCCGTAAATAAGTTATAATATCCACTAAATATTGTTAATTAAAAAAATGTTCATAGCCCACCTTGATTTCTACCACCTCTAAATTACATTTATTTTGGTCGCTATTGTCCTTAATCTCCAATTCTAAAATCTCGAAAAATGCGTTGAAGGTTGGAAGTGCAAGGGATCTATCCAATATAACTGGTTGTCGGCGGGGATAATCAAAATCATCCTCCAATGGTTCCTGTGTAAGAAGATGTAAATTATCAACGAAATTAGTGTTTTGTTGCCGGTAATTTAATCGAACAAACATAGTATAACCTTTCAATGTATGGCACAATAAAAAGCTTCTTATCCTTTTGCCTAGGCTCTTATAAATGTAATTGATCCTCTCTTTTTTAGTACAACCAATTTCTTGAATCGACACCGGGCACATGTACCCAATCCATATTTTCTTTTGATTATTGGTGAAATACATGTACCTACAAAATGTCATTTGTTTTATGGGTATTGAAGTAAATGTAATAGTGAATTTAACTAAATATTATAGAAATAACTCACAAGGTTTAGACGGACATGATCGTTTGATTGACTTGCTCGCATTTCCAAAGATCTTCAAAATCACTTCAAAACACCACGATCTCTCATTTGCATCCGAACACAGTCATTTCCCAAGAATGAGCATGTTGAGCTTTGATCATGCGGTTTTAGCCAATTGTACAGGACACACATGAAGTGTGGTGAGTCTCAAAGGACGTGTGCTCTTGCAATTGGAAGTCTAACCTTCACGGGTGTTGTTGGGCCCAATTTAGATCTTGGTTTGACGGGTCTTGGTGTTGTTTTCACCGTTTTAGGTGATGAAGGTCGTGTTTCCTTTAAGTGTTGATCCATTACATGATCGACATAAATAGGTCCGTGAGGCCAAAGTAGAAACATTCCCCATGAGGGACCAACCTTCTTGTATTCTTTGTCCACAATTGGTAAAGGGGTGCCCAACACCAACAGATCCTCCAACAAAATCCTAGAAGTACCCTCAGCAATAGGCACATAGTGATGGTGTTTCATCATCTTATGAAGAACTCCATTGACCACGTGTAGTAGTTGACCACCTATACCTTGGTCAGTATGTTGCTCACACTATATGCTAATGTACATATTTATTATATTTCTAGAATCACAAGGGAAAGAAATTTAAATATATACCTTATTATCAGTAGATTGTAAGGCATTGTCGACATTTTTTAGTTTGAACAATTGTCTCGATTCTTGAAACCGGCTTCTTTTGAACGATAGCCTCTCAATTCACCTCAATATCCCTGGGGAATGATGCGATCCCCAAGAATTGGTCATCCATTCATCTAAGCTGTCCAGAAGAACAAGCTCGGTGTGTTGGATCAACCTACGAATGATGATGTCTTGCTGCTCAATAAGTTAGTCTTGAAGAACCATTTTTTTAAGGATGTGGACTCTGGAGAGTTCAGCACCATCGTAGGACCTAACAATACTGAACGCCTCCCGTTGGGTCATGAATGATCTCACACTCCTAGCATGCCCCGAGTGGTCGGGTTTCTCGATTGCTTCACAATGGATGTCGTGCTTATCGCTCTAAATGAATTTCCCTTGAAATTGATCATTCTTCACTTTTTCCAACAAATAGTAGAAGGTAAATTAGAATACATGACTAAAAAAATGTTTATAAAATAGAAGTCTATTCTATATAATTTTTGCTTACAATTCTTTCTGCAATCATTTTTTCTTAATCTTTCACATAAACTCCGTCCTTGTTTTGTCGCCCTTTGAGGAAGAGATCGTGCCTTTCAGTGTCATTTGAATTGATTGGTTGCACAAAAGCCCTTGCCTCATCTTCGGTTATCCCACCCTCTATTGAAATTTGCACACCTTCTTCAAAACGTTGTTTCACTTGGTTGATTTCCACCAAAGCATAACCCCCACGGCTCAATCAGTGAGGAATTTTATTCTTTGCGGATTTTTTTGTTTTTCTTCCCTCGTGCCCTCAGTGAGAAAATTAGACTTATGTAATCATTGTAAACATGATAATCAAAACTCGTCAATATTAATAAAAAATTATTACTTACATTATCCTTGTCCTCAAATGTCCTCCTTTTGTGGATCTCCCAACTGTCTAATGTGAGTGTAAGTTAGTCATGGGCGATCATCCTTCTTATCTCTAAAAATGAATTCCCTTGACAAAGTGTATTTATGTTGACGCCAACTCTTTGACATCACCAACATAGCCTTCCTCCTCAAATCATCCATGTCCGATGATTCAATGTCAAATGGACTCTATGATGATTTTGACCTCCTTGAGGTCAATTACGGAGACACATTTATAATAGGGAATAAAAATTTGGAAATAAAATATCACTAAATCTACCTTGCATTCCATTCATAAAGTGGCTTTGTATTCTTTGGGAACTTCATGCCAACTATCGAGCCAATGTCCACCCTCGTTCTACCCACCTTCGCCACCCAACTTGACCATTTTTCACTATGGTTTGATACACACGCGTTAGACTTATTGAATATCAATGAGATTAACTATTTCCTAGCCATTCTATGTTCTAGAGTTCTACAATGAGTTCAGTCTATTCCTATTTCCACGGATCCCTCATCCTCATTCTCATCCTCATCCTCATCCTCATCCATACTCTGGTTTGATGAAGGTGGATTTTCATCCTCATCTCATCCTCATCATCATCCTCATCCATACTGATCACGAGTCCTTTTCTTTGAGATCGTCATTTTGTATTCTATATTAACAAATGTACCATATTATTAGTCAAAATTACTTCAAGGAATTAAAATGTATACTTTTACCCTTATGAAATGAGATGTATAATACATATAACAATTCCTTTAATTTAAAATTGCAACTATTAAACACAAACACTCACTTGCTTTAATAAATACCTCACTATTTTTATTGCATAACTATTACTAAAACATAAAAACCTAATTGTTTTCCATAATTAATGTTAGGCTAGAATTTCCCAACCAAAACCTTAATCCATACACAATTGAACTAGAATAACCTACCGACATAATATATAACTCTTGAATATATAAAAACATTGTAGAAAACCTAATGAAAGCCACAAAAAACATAGGGTTTTTGGTCATGCAATTTAAACCATTTGTTGCTCATTGTTAGAGGACAAACCTTCTCCTCAAACAAACCCTTAATTCACCATAATATCATGAACTTTAATGGAAAATTCCCAACAATATAATAAAATCTAAAGTTTGGGTAGATGAATTTGACTAGCTGATAATATGGACTAAAACCAAATAAAAACATACCTTGTACGATTTGAAAATTAAATTTTGGTGTTTAGATGAGGAAGAAGTGAGGTATAAGGTTTGTGGGTTTTTGGAAGGTGAAAAGTGTGGGAATTTTGCGCTGAATTTTAAATGTGCAATAAATGTCCTTTTGAAAGCCTTTTAACCGTATTTTTTCCCGTTTTAAGTAATTTCCGAGTTTAGAAACCCTGGATCAAAAAGTTTTCGAACTCGTAACATTTTCTAAGCTTTAGAAAAGAAGCCTAGAGCTATTTCCGAGTTCGGAATCAGCTGCAGTATGTAAAAAATGGATAGATTTAACAAACCATAAATTCAAACAATTCGAATTCTCAAACCCTCAATCCCAAATCTTCACTCCCAATTCCTCGCTTCCTAAATTTCTTCCACCAAACAACGAACTATAAGCCAAAAGAGCAAGGCGTCTAAGTCAAAGACGAGCAACTGGAGCCACCGCCTCATCAGCCATCGCCTCATCACAAATATTGGGAAATCAAAAAAATTCTTCAACAATCAAGCCGAGAAAAGGTATGCGGATTTTTCGAAGAGAAAAGTGATTAATTCAAATAGCATATTAGAGTTAAGCATAGGTGAATTTTGGGGTCGATTATTTACTAGCCCATTTAAAACACAATAGCAAAATTACTTTGCATTTGGGAACCCGTACTTGTTGATGAGGTGATCCAATTTTACGCTAAATTAGGTAAGAGTAATAATAATCGTGACATGACTAAGGTGAATGGGAAAGTAGTCAATGTGACTAAGTATAGCATAAATGAAGTCCTAGGATGCACCTACACAGTCTCAAAAAAACTGAGTCCCGATGATCCTCAAGGTCCCTTAGAATTTTACCACACCTATTGTTGGTCGGGAGAGAGCGAGGCGACCCCCCTATACCCCATTTCCGCGGCAAAGAAATATTTTAAAAGATCCGGTAGTAATGCAATTAAATTCGAGTCTTGTGACATTAGTGTTTTGACCGTTGAGCAACGTATAGTGTACTAGTGGATTTGCCTGAACGTCTTGCCAACGGGTGGCCACACTTGTGAGCCAATGTTTGGAAACTTGATGCTCTTCTACTATGTCATGGAGGGGGTAAAAATTAACTCGGGGTTCACCATAATCTCTTTAATGCTCAAGGCTGCCAACACAAAGAAGAAGTTCTCCCTTACAAGGGATTGATCACCACCATATGGAAGAAGGCGGGAGTGAAAGCAGTAGACATGCCCCTCCGCATGGAACATTATGATTAAGCGTGGTTTTAACATAAATAGCTTCAGCTTAATTTCCATGGGAAATGGGAGCATAGGGTCGTTCCCGGTCAACAAGCCAAGGGTGGGAAGATGGCTCACGTGGCAGAACTCGATAAAGCGGAGGCATCAAGCTCTAGTGAGTAATCCATCGTGATTTGAAATTATTTAATTTACATTTATTTATACACTTTGTTTGATTTAGTATAATAAATTCTTGCATTATGAATTTTAATTATTCACAGGTTCGCATACTGACTGGAAGGCTAGGCTGAGCAAGTATTTCAATTGCTTACGTGCCGACGTGACTGAGGTTCACAAGATGTTGACCCGGGCCCACTCACAACATGTAGCGTTCTTGGAATCACATTTATTGCACCTCGTGCTGAGCGATGAAGAAGAGCAAGAAAATTTTGAGCCGGTATTGTCCAAGAGGGATGATGATGGGGATGATGAAGGTGTTGATCATGATGATGGCGGCAAAGGAGGTGATGGTGATGAAGGAGGAGATGGTGGTGAAGGTGAAGCTGGACAAGAGACAGGGGATGACAAAAATAATGAGATGGACCCCGGGATAGAAAGTATGTTTGAGGAGGTGTAATAAGATATGTATGAATTTGGATTGTCGTTATATTTGTTTGATTTTGGATTGTATGAATTTGATTTTGGACTGTAGACAATATTATGATTCGATGACTAAGTATGTGACAAATTCATGGTTTTATAAGTTTATTGTGAAATAGTTGCTAAAAATAAATTTTGGTTGAAATTCATATTTGTAGATACTAAGTATTTGGTTAACAATTGGTTGTGGTACACAATCATATTCGGTACAAATAATATATTTTTTTCCATTACCAATCGTCTTATATTTAGAATGAAATAAAAAAATGTTATGTAGATGTGTTTTATTTTTAGGCAAACAAGATTTGAAACAACGAAATTTTGGTTTTTGACAATAAGGACGGATGCAATTCCAAGGTCAGAAATTGACATGTCCTTTGTTTTAATAGGATAGAAGCAATTCCGAGCTTGAAAAGTAAATGATAAATGTTTACTATAAGCACAGACAAAATTTTTTAGCTCAAAAAGTTTGGCTCATATTTTCTGAAGAAGACAAGATGATATTTCCGCTCGTAGCCTCTTTATGGACTAGCTTTGGAAATGAAAAACAAAGAAAAAACTCTACAAAAAAATTTCCTCACTCAAAATTTGTTCTTGACTTTTTCTTAAGAGCTGATTTAAGGGTTTCAGAACTTAGATCGAGCAATCATTTATCAATCCAACCCCAAATCTCAAAACCTTACCAAATCATTGCGAACTTGCAAAATCGATCTCCATTACAACCCTTCACAAAACCCCCCAATTTAGAGTTAGTGGAAAGAGGAGGAGCATCTAGGAGTGCAAACCCTAGGTGTCCTCAGATACAAGGTTTGTCTCGCCCTTTGTACATAAACGTTATAAATATTTGTGTGAAAAGGGGAAACTAATAATTTCTACATTGTCAATTTTAGAGAAATTCTTGCAATAGGTTTTTGGATGACCCCCTTAGTAATTTTGGGGATCAACATGTCGAGAAGTTACTTTCGTGTAACGAGAGCGCTTACTTTGATTTAACATGTCAACTTTATGCGAATTTACAAGAAGTTACAAACGGGGATTATAAGACTAGGGTTGGGGGCATGGACATTCCGATTAGCCAATGGTCTTTAAATAAGTTGTTAGAATGCCCTTATGAACACCCTGTATTTATGACATTTATATGTTAGTCGCATGTATATATGTCGCAAAATGTTAGATATGTTGTAATGGAACAAGTTTTCCCTGAGGATTTAGATAGCCCTTTGGATTATTTATACCATAGGGAGAAGTGGCCGTTGAATAGTGATTACCATTATGTTGACTTTGTGGAATGTAGCGTGAAATACTTTGGATGTGATAGGAAGGAATTAGGAAGGCCAATATCTTTTAATCTAGAAGTCTTGCTTATTGACCAACATATCACCTATGACATTATTGTTAGAACTCTTGTTCCCTCGGGTGGACATATCACCGAGCCTAACTATCCCACACTCAAGCTATTTTATTTTATCATGAAGGGTAGGAAATTAAATCCCGAGGCGGCCATTTTTAAGCATATATTGTACATTGCGACTTTGAAGGCCTACCTTATAATAATGTGATCACATTGATATTGAAGAATGATCAAGGGTTGGCTATTAGTTGTGAGGAAAAAGGAAAAAAGTATTTTTGACAAAACGTACTTTGAGAAGAAGGGTTGGGTTTTGCGTGATTGCAAGTGGTACCACGAGCATGTGGAAGCTTCCGAGTGTAACAAAAGGCCACAAATTGAGGAGGAGCCACAAATTGAGCAAGGTTAGTCACATTTGATTTATACAACATTTTGTTCAAATTCATTAATTCTATTACTTCTAACAATTGTTTTTCCACATAGGTACAGAAAAACTTACATGAAAGGCTTTAGGGATTGCTACAAGTGGATGTGCACAGAATTTTGCGCGAAAGATCAAATTCCTGGAGAAATCTCAAAGAGCTTATGAGCGACACCTCACGTCAACCTCCCGCCTATGAATTAGCCAATCGACTTAGAGGGCATGCCTTGAAGATGATTAAGAATGATTTTCTATGATGCAGTGGATTAGTGTATTTATGTTGACATGTACTCTATTTTTTGACGATTAGTTTTATGTTCTACCCTAAACTTACTATATTTTTCCCAAATTGTTATAAATGATTTCCATTTTTATTTTATTACAATACATTATCTAATCACGTAACTTGTGATTGGAGGTTTCCGATTCGTTGATTAATACTGTTACGATAATTTTGGGAGTACTAGAATTTTGGCAAAAATAATGCTATTCAAAGAAACCTAACAGAATAGATAACAAGTCTTAGGGTGGATCTATATTTCACTTATTCTTCCTCTTCCTCACCACCTTCTTTTCCATTCTTCTTATACGGTTCATCTTCCCTCTAACATCTACCCACGTACCTTCTTCGTGATCATTAATGCCATAGCGTGTGGACTCATATCATTCTCCTCAAGTAAAATATCATCTTGTAATCCAACACTCAGAGTGTGCTTCCCAAATCCAATGATTTCCTCTAATTCATTATCAACGATGAAATCACGTTTTCCTTCGCCAACAATCTCCCATCTCAGATTAACAGGGTCCCTAGTATACAAAACCTGGTAGGCCTAAGACACCAAAATGAATGGATCATCCTTCCAGCCCACCCTACTTCTGTCCACAAGGATGAATCCAAAATTCTCAGTGCAGTGACCTTTGTTAATATATACCCATTGATATTTAAAAATATCGGACCCGCATTGTGACATAGTCAAGCTCCCAAATTTTAGAGATCATCCCAAAGTAACATATTTGAGCGTACATAAAATTCTCTTCACCGCCCTTTCAACTATGCAACGCATTGGAGACGTGTGACACTACATTGTTCTGACTAACACTTCTATCATAAATTGATTTTGTGGAAAACGTAAAGTCGTTGATGTCATAACCAACTTGTGAAAGAACGGTTCCCAATGGTCTACGCAACAACCATTTGACTTTCGAGTAATGCTCCCCAACAGCTACGTGATCCTTCAACCATGAAGCAAATGTCCCGGAATGCAATTGGAGAACCTAAGCCTCGTTGAAATGTGGGTGCACACCCGTATGGAATCAATATGAACATCGACGTAGGGGACTAATTATTCGTGATTTCGCAAGATGTAAATATGGGCAGCATTTAAATCTTTAGCAAAAGGACTGGAAATTTACCCTGTCTCACCCTCACACCTTTCAACCTCCCATCATGTCTAGCCACTGGATCACCAACAGATTCAACTTCCTTCATATACTCAGAGCAAAACTAGATGGTCTCTTCTCTCACATACCATTGCATAGTACTAGCATTTGGCATGTACCTATTTTTCACAAAATGCTTAAATATTTTCATGTATCTCTTAAATTGGCACATCCATCTTAAGAAAATAGGACCACATTTCTTTATCTCCCAAACTAAATGGACACACAGGTGTACCATAATATCAAAGAATGAGGGCGAGAAGTACATTTCCATCAGGCATAGAACTTCCACAATCATTATTTGCAGCCTATTCAACTGCGAAATACTAATACTATTACGATAAATTGACTTGGAAAAAAAACATAGCTTCGTAATACACAGTCTAACATGTGATGGCAATGAATCTAGAATCGCTGTGGAATTCAATTCTTGCACAACCAAATCAAGCCTTGCTTTCAACCTATCCTTTGTTTTCCTAGGGTATTTAACAATGTCCCAATCAAGGAATCACATACATTCTTCTAAATGTGCATGACATCAAACAATGTCCAACATACAAATCCTTCCAATAAGGTAGATTGAAAAAGAATTGAGCATTTCTTCCAACTACCATCAACAACTGCTTTTCTTTTCTCCTTCCCAAAGCCACCGGGAAAGTTTTTCACATTATCAAAAACCCTTGTACCAGTCAGTGGCATAAGTTCTCCTCTAGCCTCCACTTTCCCATTAAACCATTTATTCGCCGACCACCATGGGTGCCCCTACGGAAGAAACCTCCCGTGTCCCTAAGACACTGTTTTACAACCATGTTTCAGTTGACAAAAATCATTATCCTTATCATATACGGGACAAGCTAAGTGGCATTTCACAGAATACCCAAACAAATTTCCACTCGCGGGGAAGTCATTAATGGTGCAAAATAACATAGCTTTCAAAGTGAATAAATCTCCAACCAAACAATCATACGTTCAAACACCTTCTTTGAAAAAAGTCAATAAATCCTCGACTAGAAGAGAAATATACACATCAATATCATTACCCAGATACTTTGGGCCTCATATCATCAAAGACATCAAAACATACCTACACTTCATGGTCAACCAAAACGGAAGGTTGTAAATCACCAACATAACAGGGCAACTACTTTGATTGCTACTCATATTACCTTGGGAGTAGTGAAGCCCTATTCACTGAGCAACCATGTCTAATTCTAAAAAAAGAGGGAGTTGAGTTGAAGCCAAGTAAAAATGATTTAGTAAGAAATTACATTCAATCACGTTAGAGGAAATTTACAGGTGACTTCCTCTGCATTTTGGTTACAAATGGTAGGTTAAATATTAATGATTCAATTAATGACATAAAAATATCATTCAAAAAATACATTCAACAAAATAGTCTTAACGTTACTGATGTTTTTCACAATTTGTTACAAATTCTAAGTACTAATAGGGTAGGATGATTACATTGAAAACTATGGGTGTAGAACCATCAACCAAGTCGAAGTAGACTGAGCGTGTCCCTAAAGTTCAGGGTACTCTACATGAATGAACTCGCTAAATGAAAATTGATTATGGGTTAACATACGTACGAAATGCAGTATGATATCGCCTAATGAAGTCCTCACACAATACTGATCTTAATCGCTATGGATATGCATTTGGTCAATGAAATTGGTAATAATTAAATTACAATATTAAATAATTTAAGTTCTAAACAAAATATCGATCACCTCAATTGGTACATGACTTGTCTGAACAAAATATCGCACATTAAGTTTGTGCACAGTACAATTTGTCGAAGGAAACTATTTAAAATGGCGAAGTTATGCAGTGTTTAAATGCTAAGGAAACATGATGTGTATAACTATGTTTTAACTATGCATTTAACATTAACTATGTTTTAATGTTAAACACACCATGTTAAACACACCATGTTAAACACTTGATGCTAAACACACCATGTTTACTTGGTGCTCATGATTCATGAAAATTATATTGTCAAGGATGAAATCTATAATGATAGATAGAAATTTGTCCAATTGAAATCGGTTCAATTAATCTTTTAAGTCGATATGAACATGCAACGTCGCATATATATTGGTTCAGCCGATTGGTTAACGACATAATTGCGATGTCGTATTCATAGATGAGGAACAAAACATATGCATGTGCAACGTCGCATATTCTTCGCAAAGGACGAAGTGTGACCGACTGCCAAGCAACGACACATAAAACAAAGGGGTTGAAATGAATCGTGTAAACTCTAGAAACCTAATCCGTAGGAACAAATTAAAATAAACAACGTAGAACACATAAGACACACACCATTTGGAAAGAAAAATTAATATTTCCCTCTTTGTGTGATAGAGGTGAAAATGAAGAAAAGTGTGATACCAACATGAATGAAGTGGCTATGGATTGAAGTGGATGAGATTGAATGATGAACTCTTCTCCAACACCTCTATTTATAGGTGAACCAACCAAGCTCTAGAATTCTCTTCCATCTCTCAAATAACTATAGTAAATGCTAGGAGTCTTCTATAAGGTAGTCTACATTCATCCCCCATCATCCTAGAAACATCCTCCTCTTCCATCATTGGAGAGTTCTAGAATTAGATAGAGTTCGAGGATTATAATTTTGGTTGAGGATGACGAAGGTTTGGAATATCTGCTGGGACTACGGGTGAACTTTTGCACTTAGGTCCCCCCACGAATGAGGGAGTAGTGGAAATGAAAATTTAGAGATAGCCTAATGTAATTTACATTGTTAGGTCTGAGGCATTTCGATTTAAGCACGCACAGGTCAATGGATCGAGCCCAAATTATTCACAGACAGTATATGAAGAAACTTTGAAAAATTACACTATGGCCCAAACTTTCTTGCATGTACAATGCATCATAACTCTGCACCTTACTGTGAGGTCAAATTTTTGTTATGGAGATTATGCATACTGTCTTAGAAAGATGCAAGTCGGGTAATCATCTGTCATTTGTGTTAGTAGTTCAATCATTACCTAGATAAACGTTACGAGAACGATAATTTCCACCAAATACAATCACATGAAATTTCCTATTCTTGATTTTCTTATGGAAAAAATATAATAAAATTTCGTCAATCATATTTTAGATTGCTCTAGTGTGTGGTCTAGAGTGAACAGTAGATAATTACTAATAAGTATACAAGGGGTTAGTTGGAAGAACTTGTGGATGACACTAAGCCGACATAAGAGGAGTTTGTTTGTTACTCTCAGTTATTATAAGTTCGACTAGAGATGATAACGTTTCTTTTTCGGACGACCGGTATCGTGTTTGGGGCCACCGGTGAAAATTTTAATATTTACACTTAGGTCCTTCAAAGAAAGTGGTAGAATTCTAAATGCAAATTTGTAGATAACATTTTTTTATTCATATTTTCCCCAAAATGTTGTTCCGATCTCGGATTAAATGGGTTGAAGCATGGGCCCCAATCTTGACATGGAGTATTGTATTACACTTTTCATAAATTACCCTTTGGCCCTCGTGTGCGACGTCGCATGTTTCTCGCCTTAAGAGAATACAAGGTCGAACAAAATCCGATGCCGGTCAAAATTTCTAGCGAGAAATGAAAATTTGAGCTAAAATTTTTCACCGAAATTTTCCCCCAACCTAAAAGTTCAAGTCATTAATATAAGCACCATAACCCATTTCTCATCTTTAACACACTTTCTCCAAACCCTACTCCACACCATCCTCTCAATTCACACCATTACAACAATTCAAGAGCTCAATTAATTTATTTTTCTCAAACATCAACAAGTATCTGATGATGAAGCATCTGCGGGTTCAAATTAATTGAGGTAGTTTTCCATACATTCAATGTTAATTGAGCTATTTAATTACCATACCTTCTATATGTTATTTTTGTCATTGATCAAATCTTGTATATTTTCATGATGTATGATGATTGTGTTTCATTTTATGTAGTGTAAATTGTATTTGTTTATAAAATGATGTTATGTTTGTAAGGAAAGAGAAAACAAAGCTTAGATTAGGGCTGATTCTATACACTAATTACTTATTCGTATGAACACAATATGAATGTACGATGTCGGTCTGTTATAGTCGGCCATTGCGATAAACAACTGAATTAAGACCGACGTCGTACATGTTACTAAAAAGCATGAAATATCTTGAATGACCGACGTCGCACGTAGGTCGACCTTGGCGACATCAATCACTATAGTTTGCGATGTCACTTTTACCAATATCCATTTTTCCCAAGTTGACATTCACATGGTCTAAGTATGACTATATTATGTATTTTTTATTTATGGATTGTCCAATTCTAACATAAATTTTCTCTCCTGTGAATTGGGTGTAACAGGACACCGATTGTTATCAATGGACTATAGATGCATGACTTGTCATTTCACTAGTCGCCCTGACAGTATCTATGCCTCACAACGTAGACAATATGGTGTTTCAATAGAATTAATATTTAAATTTAATATCAACCTTATGTATTATTATATATTTTAACAAGTACTTATAACATATGTTATAGTTATGTGGAATTTAACATGTCATTGTTAAATTTCCCACATGCATTGAATAATAGTTGAATGTTGTATGATGTTTAACCATTTCTAGAGTAATCCAATGCTAAATAACATGTAATGGCCATCGACGAACAATTTTTTGTTTCATCAAATATTTATTATTTATTATTATTCTCTCCAAGATTTTTTTGCGACGTCGCACACACCTGTGATCATCCAACGCGTAAGCAACGTCGCATGTAAAATCGATGTGTAATTTGTTTTTGACGACATCGGCCGTCCAAAATGATGTTGTATTACTCACATTTCCACGTTGGCATTCACACGAAATGGGTGCTTTGCAACGCGCGATGTCTCTGATCTGTAAGGCCACGTCTGCTTGAATGACGTAGCATGACTTTCCTCTCACATTGCGTGTGTTGTTTGTATTGCCAACGTCGTTCCTCTAATAGGCCGACGTCGTGTTAAACGACGACGCACCTCTGTTATCCTAACGTTGGACTTAATGCGATGTGTGACGTTGAACTTATTTCCTGCCTACGTTGGTTGGAAAACTGAGGTAAAAGATATTTTTTTACCTCGGTTATAAACCGAGGTAAGAATTTTTTTTTACTACATCTACAAATACCTAGGTTTTTTCATGGCTGAAAACCGAGGTAAAAACCCCTATAGATGTTGTCTCTTGTAGTGACAATATGCTCTTATGATCTAGTTGTGTGAAGGCTAGGCAAGGCAATTTCAACGAGAATTATCGCCTTTATCCCATCACTACTACAAAATAAGACTAATGAAACACTTTCCTTGCAAAACTTATTTAAAATGTTACAATAGTTTATAAAGTGTTACTTAAACATTTTAAAAGTGTTACATAAATATTGAAAAATGTTACCTAAATTTTAAAAAGTGTTACATTAGATCTAATGCAACATCACCTAAGGTAACACTTGTAAAAGTGTTACTTTAGGTGCAATTTGTAACACTTTGAATCTAGTGTAACACTTTTACAAGTATTACCTTGGGTGATGTTGCATTAGATCTAATGTAACACTTTTTAAAATTTTTGTAACACTTTTCAATATTTGCGTAACACTTTTCAATAGTTTAAGTAACACTTTATGAGTTATTGTAACATTTTAAATAAGTGTTGCAAGAAAAATGTTATGATAGATATAATTTGCAGTAGTGCATAAACCAAGTGGAATGGTGTTTCTATTATTTTTGTTCTCTAAGTTGTCTAATATGACCAAAGTACACTGGATATTTCATACACCAAATTATCTTCATCCCTCAGTAATTGGGCCCTTAGAGATGATATACTGATGTAAGTCTTGGCTGGATGTTGAAGTTTTCACACAACTTTTTAAGGGATTGTGGGTGAATCATCTCCCATTATCTATAGTGATGGTTCTAGGTACACCGTACACCGTACACCGTACACCGTACACCGTACATATACAATATATTTCTTCAACAGAGATTGATTCAACTCGTACCTTTTAGGTTAGTTGATGTGTTTACCTCGACTCACTTGGTAAAGTAGTCAATGGATACAATTATGTACTTGAATCCCCCAACTGATTCAGGGATGACCGCACTAGGTTGATTCTCCACTGGATCGTTATCATATCCCCTTTAGGAACTGGTACTACTATGGCGTTCTTTTGACATGACGTGCAGGTCCGGATTACCTCGAAATAATCATTGAACATCTTTGACCAGTAGTATCCAGCCCGAAGCATTTTCTTGGAGATTGATTTGGTTCTTTAGCATGGGCTTCACAAACTCCTTTTTTAACTTCCTCAATGAGATTTTTTCTATCTTCGGTTCCATGCACAAACCGTAAAAAGTAGGATCAAGCATCCTCTTTTGTATAAGATGTCATTTTGTATTTGTGTATGTTGGTGCTTTGACTTTGATCTTTCTAGCATCCGCCTTATCTTCAAGAAGTATGCTCTCTTAATTATATCATGATTGGTGTCATTTAGTTCTCTTCCTCACCTACGGCTCTAACTAATTTCTCCTCATAATTGTGAAACTTCATTGTTTCCATTAGATTTTGTTGAGGAGATCCTAGGATTAAAACAACCACTAGTAACTTGCTTAGTGCATCAACCTTATGGTTATCTTCTCTTAAAAATTGAGTTGAGGTGTAGGTTTTGAAATTTCTAGGAACCGGCTGCACCAACTATAAATTTTTTTGAAGGTCTGTCTACCTAGCCTTGCACTCCCCCATTTACTTGTTGACCGCTATTTGCGTGCCGATGAATATTTCGAAGTGTTTTATTGCTAAATCCTTAGCCAATCTCAAGCCAATGATTAAAGCCATATTCTGCTTCGTTATTAGTGGTTCAAAAGTCAAAATTCAGGGCATATGGAAAGTATTAACATCTTGATTAGTTAGGAGGAATTTTTCTCCAGTTCTCCCTCTGTCATTGGACGAACCATTAACGTACGATTGTCATCCTTGGCCATCTTTAAGGGAGGTTTCTTTGAGGATATTCTTTATCGTTTCTACTATGAATCCGACTAAGGGCTGACCCTCGATAGGGGTTCTTAGAATAAATTGAATATCATGCTCACCTAGCTCACCTGCCAATTTCAACATTCTTCAAGAGAATTTAGGGTTAAGGAGTACTTGGTACATCAGATGATTTATCAACAGTACAACTATGTGAGCTTGTTAGTAGGGTTGCTAGTGTTGAGATGCAGGCGACAAGGCTAGAATCAACCGCTCTAAAGCCATATATAACGTTTCCTGTCTCTGTAAAGCACTTTTGACGAGGTAGATAGGGTGATGTTTCCAATCCTATTCGTTGATTAGATTTGCACTGGTGGATTTTTGCAATGTTGACATACACAAGTACAAAATTTCTCTCTTTTTCGACACCATGAGGGTCAGTAGTGTGTGCAAATGCTATTTCAGTTGCTGAAAAGTGGCTTACATTCTTCATTCTATTCAAACCTCTTTACCTTCTTTGGTATCTAAAAGAAGGAACGATGTTTCTCAGCCCCATTTTCTAGGAATTGGCTCAAAATGGCCAGGTAGACTGTTCTCTACCCTTGTTTGAAACTATAGAACCCCAAAATTTCCCAACCCCCATGCCTATGGTGCATTTCAACAGGTTGAGCTTTAAATTTGTACTCTAGAGTTTGTCCAACGTCTCATATAGGTCATCCAAAAAGCCTGTATAGCTAGCTTTTGCTCTTTACGACATTGTTGTCCACAAAGATTTTAACATTCCTGCCAATATATTCTTTGAATATCCTATCCAACAGGTCGGAATTTTGTCCTGTGTTTTATCACTACGAATGAACATGTGAGAGCGATGGTTCAGAAAGTTTTTGAATGAGAATGGGGACTCTATATGTACAATTATGATTATGATGTGTGATAGGATATGTTTTTCTAGAAACTGCCAAAAAAATTTACGAAAAAAAACATTGATGCATTTAGCATGGCGGTCCCAGTGGTAGCTTTGTTGCGCATATTTGAATCGACTCACTGGTGGCGAATCATGTATCAGCTTCCCGCCTTCCCACACCGGCGAGAAACATGTCTCTAGCTTACTTCGATACAGGCATTTGATTAGCACAGTGACTTCATCAAATTTGTTTCAAGACAAATACTTTATGCGATTGAAGGAATGCATCATATTAGAGGCCAGTTTTCAGGACCTGAGTGTTACTTTTGTTGGAGACCGTTTACATGATCGACATGGTGGCAGGGCAGGCTAAAATTTTGGTGGTTTGTGAACCCATAGCCAGTGGCGGAATCAGAGGAAAAGTTTAGAAGGGGCGGAGGAGGGGTTGGGCAGCATCCACCGGAGGATAGGGGGCGGAGGAAGGGCAAATACTATTCATTAGTGCAGCATCCACCGAGACTGGGGGCGGCCGCACCGGCTCACCCCAGTTCCACCACTACCAATAGCATCACACAAATCAAAGGATTTGCAAGAGGACATGTAGTAGTTTAGTTAATATTTCAGCAAATTTTCTTGCAAGCTATGCAAAGTTTAGTGAAATAGAGAGTTCAGTGTCTGAATTACCCCATCAAATTTCCCAATCGCTTCCTGAGCCGCCACACCTTCTTCCTCCTTCTCTGATCTTCTTTTGCCCATCTTCACATTATGGGAAGATGGGGAAACAACAGTTATTTCAATTGGTTTTCGTTTAATGTTTATGTTATTGAATAAGTATGGACTTGTTTCTAAACATCAGTATTGTTCTTCGACATGTTAGATTAGATTGATGTGTTCATGGTGATCATTCAATTTAATTGCTCATGTCGTTGTGTTTTGTTCGATCTGGTTTTACAGATCGTGTATTCGTAATTTCGTTTATGTTTCTCTATTAGGATTTCCGTTCTCAGTCAGTGTTTTTCAAGGTGTTTAGAGTTTGGACAATATGGATCGAGTTTTTGGACCAAGATCAAGTGGTGTTACACATGTTGTAGATCCCTGTTTGACATAGGAATATTGATGTTGATACGCTCTTCTTCGCTAGGTGTCATGATTTTCGCGGAAAGAGAGTTGATATCCCCAAGAGCGATGTTACAGATTTTTTATTATTGAATGTTTGATTCGTAATGCTACAGACGATCAGTTTGGTTGACATGTAATTTGAATATTCTTGCAATAGATTTATTATTGCTAGAGACTAGTTAGGTTGGATGTCAATTTCATTTATTGCAATCTCCGTTGGGCGTTTTTCCCAACATCTGGGAATGATTGATTTTTGTTTTATTTTTTTAAAATTTTTATCCCATTCGCTTCTAAATATATTCCAATATCATAAAATGAAATTATTCATGTGACTAAAAATTATATAACTTTAACAAAATAAATAGTTGGTACAGACTTTTGAAATGGACATATGCAGAACTCTATAATTTATTGACCAAAAACTCACCACATACAAATTCCAAATCAAATAAAATAAGCTAATACAGTTGATCAATTAGGAAACACTTTCTACAAAATTTTAGACAGAATTCTGTAATATCTCCGATTCGTTGGATGTGACATCATAGTTTTATGTGCTTTGATTTAGGTGAATGAAATGTGTTGATAAATTTGAATTTAAAAAGGAAAAAGTAGAATTAATGGATGAAAATGAATGAATCTTTCCATAAAAAAAATTGGTCAAATTCATAAAAACAATATTAAAAAAATTGTGTCACATCCAATGAAGTATTGTATGTTCTTGGTTAGTTCTTTCTCACCTCTAACTTTCACGATTTATATTTCATTTTATGAGACAAATGTAACAAACCGTGGAAATAACATTTACTCTTTTTATCCCTTTTAAGGCTTATCTCTACTTTATTCGAGGTTAAAGACACAAATTTATCAATGCTAATATCTTCAAAGTAAATACTTAAAACTTATAAAAAATTAATATTTGAAAATGCATTTCAAATTATTTACTCTCTCATCCCATTAATTCTTGCTTATTTGTTTTTTTTCACAAATTTTAATGATAATGTTTGACTGTTAATATCTCTACCTACATATAATATTTATGAATAAAAAATTAATGACAAGTCTTGTATAAGATGGTTTTTCAGTGAGACCAGAAATTAAATTGCAAAGAATTCAGTATGAGCTTTCAAATTGACGTTTTAAAATTTCAGGGGGTGGATGTGAAATTTTGTTTAGTTACATTTAAGTCCAGGTATAAATATTAATCTTTCATCTTCTTCTCCCACGTTTTTCTGAAATCTCCTCTTCCCTCTCCTTTCTTCTTTAGCGTAACTTAACTGCCTTCTTCTTCTCTCTTCTCTCCATTTCTATTCCAGTTTTTTTATTTCTACCTCACTTTTATCTATTTTTCTCCATATTTCTTGCATGTAGTGATTCGCAATGAACGCAATGAAGTTGCGCTTCATTTTTGGCAATTTTGCCAGTTTTAGCTTCGATTTCCGGTGAACTAACACAATTTGACCTTTGTTTTGTGGTTATCTTCGAAGATAATGTCTTTGCTATGAATTTTATGCATATTTTTTTGTTTATTTTTTGGGTCATGGGCCTTATGTAGGTTATACTTAGTAATATTTGAGGATTTCTCTATTCTTTTTGGTGAATTGTACTTGCCGATTTGTGTTAATTTTTGTGTTGTTGTTTCTTAGATGTATAAGAAGACTTGTCTCATTACTATTGTAATTAAGAAGGAAGGAGGATCTGTAAATTTTATAATTTTGCAGCAGTGATGTTTAAGATAATGTTGTTGACGGTTCATCTTTTTCTGTTTGATGTTTCATGTTTGGATTTTAAGTGTTGTTATCTGTGTTGGTGTGATGTTTTAATATCAGTGTTTGATGCTTGTGGTGTTTTTATGCTTATGTGTGCAATTGATATCAATTTTGATCGTGTGTGATATTTTAGGGGTTTGTTATGGATTTGTGCTAATTTTTGTGTTGCTGTTGTTTCTTAGATATTTAAGAAAACTTACCTTAATGTTGCTGCAATCGAGAAGGAATGAGGATGTGTAAGTTTTATTATTTTGCAACAATGATGTTTTAGATACTGTTGCTGATGTTTCTCATTTTCTGTAAGTTTACTTAAGTGTTGTTCTCTGTGTTAGTGTGATGTTTAAATCAGTATTTGATGTTTGTAGTGTTTTAAGTGTGCAATTGATGTTCATTTTTGTTGTTTTGATTGTGTGTGGTATGTTATGATTTTGTTACTATTTGTGGTAAATTTTGTGTTGTTGCTGTTTCTTAGATATCTAAGAACATTTTCTCTCTATTACTGCAATCGAGAATGACGTAGGAATGTAAGTTTTTTTTTAGCTGGATGTTTTAGATATTGTTGTTGATGTTTTTTTAGCTGTGGTGATTTAGATACTGTTGTTGATGTTTCAGGTTATATCTTTGATCTTTCATGTTTAAGCTCTAACTATTGTTATGTGTGTTGGTGTAATATTATAATTTCAGTGTTTGATACTTGTGGTGTTTTCATATTTAAGAATGCAACTGATGTTCAATTTTATTCTTTTGATATTTTAGTGTGTACTGTTTGATGTTTTAAAATTTTGATATTGATGTTTTAAATTATGTATTTGATGTTTCTCAATGTAGTTGTCAGTGATGTTATGTGTGCTATTGTTGTACTCTAATTTCAAATATTGATATTTTAATTAATGTATGTGATGTTTTATGTTTATTTCAAAGGAATATTTTCCAAGCCAAAGCTCCGCGATGTCATTGATGAAATATTAAAAAATGCTATGAGGATTCATGCTCCCGAAGGTGTTCCCCTTAATAGAGAACCGAAAATCGACCTTTGATCATTGCGTTGATGGAATAAAAGAGTTATCTTCTTCGAAACTAGTAGGAGATAAAGCAAGTTATGATTGTTTGGGATGTATTGTGTGAGAATAATGTTTTATAAATATTGGTTTATTTGTGGGAGGTGAGACACCGGATTGTTATTGATATTTTTGGTTGATTTGGATTTTTTTCCAGTTTTTATGTAAACGAATTTTAGGGTATTTGAACCCTTTTGTAATGGATGAATGATGTTTAATGGTTCGATATTTATGGCACTTGACTGTTTCAAAGGCTGACGTAAAACTTAAAATAAATGTTTCTAGTTTTATATGCTAATTTTATATCCTTTTGTTTTTCTAGTGATGATTCATTTAATTATTTCGATTTCTATTTATTAGTGTTTTATATTTTTTTGTCTTGCATAAAAAATAATTAAAATTACCTATTCACCCGTAATATACATAAAGTGATACAAATCACCAAATATATGTAAATTAGAATTTATTTTAATGTTTAACTATAATCTAGTATTTTTTTGTGTTTTTATTGATGTTTAACTTTTTTAATTTGATGGTTTAGTGTTTTTATTTGACGTTATTTATTTTAAATTTGATGTGTTATTACTTATACGTGAACTACATTCTTAAAGCCAAAATTTGGACCTAATTTAAGGCCAAACTTTGCGCCTGAACCTGGGCTCATTGGAACGGCGTAGAAACGGCTCATTAGAATGGCTCGTCAGAACGGCACATCTGATCTTCACGACGGCGGCGCTAACCCCTCTCGAATTCGACCTTGACGATATTAGTGCAAAACCTCGAAAATTCAACCTTGGGGATGCCGGTGCAAACCCCTAGTTAAACTGACCTTGACGACGCTGGTGCAAAACACATCAGCACCCGATAATCTTGCCAAATTCGGCGAATTCGATGTTGACTCCGACGAAGTTTATGCCGACTCTGACGATTTTCCGATGCGTAACTCATCCAGCGAGGAGGTCGTTGATTGTTATCATGGAATCATTGCTAGCAAATTCGAACTTCCCCATATTCGATTCTCGGCCCCATTTCTGGCGTATGACGACGAGGCTGCGACAAAGACGATGAAATTAGCTGATGCGATGGCAGAGAAGACGATGCGAAAATGGAGAAGACGAGGTGGCAACGACGGAGAGGTGAGGCGGGGACGTGATAGAAAAGGCGAGAAGAAGGAGATCAGTGTTATTTTGCTTATTTACTGTTTGGTTCCCCATATGTTTTGCATTTTCATTACTTACCCGGAGTTCAAAGTATTTTGGATTCTGCCCTCAAATTTGGTTTGCTCTTTTGCTCTTTTCTCTTTAGTCCTTGGTCTCACCATGGGACGATCTCGAAGGAGACGGACTTAAAATTAATATTTAGAAATAGACATTAAGATGAATCTAACAAAATCTCACGTGATATTTTATTATTATATTTATACGTCAAAATTTAGGGTCAAAGTTCACAAAAACTGACTTTTCAAAGGTAAATAAACAAGTTTTAGTGGAACGGAGGAAGTATACGAATATAATTTTACTTCAAAATTTAGTATATTTAACTTTCAAAAATTAAGTGGATCCTCGGGATAGAGGAAGTATTGTTTTAGCCAAGATATATACTACTAGTTATCTCTTTTAATTCCATAATCTTACTTGTTTGAATTTAGATGAAGGTAATGAATGAGTGAAATTAAATTTAGAAAGGAAAAATAATAAATAGATGAAATTGAATTAGTCTTGTCAACAAGAAAAGCTGTTCCAAACCTATACAAATAATTCAATAAGGAAAGTGTGTCAAACTCAAAAACACGGAAATAGTATAAAAATTAAAGGGATTGCTTAAGAGGGATAACGTTTGGCAGGAGGACAACAAAGTTGATTGGAAATGTGGGAAGTGGGATCGTGTCAATCTTTGCTCCCGAGGATTTGGGTGTCCTAATTGCATTGAAATTACTCTCTGCTGTCGTCATATTGCAATCTGATCAAAAGTTTTTGCAGTCATTCATCGGATCTGTATATACTGTAGACCTTTTTACCCCTGGATATCATCAAATAATCAGTACTCATCCGCAGTTCTCGTCTTTGGCTACTTGTCTTGTAGCTTTTGTGAAATGCATTCCAACTGTACAATGGGCCACCACCAGAAAGGCCGAAAAGATATTTACATGATGTTTCCTCTATTTTCCCTTTCACAAATATAGAAAATAACAAATTAAACTTAGGACTAATAAGTGTCCGTCTCTTGAAAGATGATATAAGTTATGAAAAAATTAAAGTTTAAACTGTAAATTGGAAGAAATTAACATAAAATTTTCTGGCTGAATTAATCGGGTCATAAAATTACACGTTAAATAATAAATTTTAATATTTCAACTAAAAATATTTTACCTTTCTATAATAAAAATTCAACCTCATTTTTCCATATGCCTATGGAAAGACGGTATTTCCCTAACACATTGTATATTTTAAATCACTTTTGACAACAAAACACACAGTGGCATAAAGAGATTTATCTTTTAGCTAAAGAACACTTCCACCCAATTGGAGGTTAGGTTATTTGTCCTTAATGAAGATTTACCTGACTCGAGCATGGTGCAATGAGATTTCATTATGATTTCTTATTAAAAAAATCACGAAGAAATCACAAAATTTCACAATAAATTATTTTTTCTAATTGAAGAAACTGTTGGACGGATGGAATATATAGCAACTGCCCAAATGAAATTCCATTCCCACGTGAAGGCCCGCATGCCAGCGCAGGTTTAATTTTTCACCCCTAGCGAGAGACACGTGTCAATACGTGATTGGGACATGTGTCCCACCCCGTCAACAACCTCTTTTAAATTTCACTTGTTCAGACACTTGATGTCATCAGATTGAGCCACGTGTCCGCATGCGTATTTTTTTAATTTTTTTTAAATTTTTTAAATACTCTATCTGTCCAACTAAAATTTGTTTATTTGTTTTTTCAAAGTCAAATCTTAGAAACTTCGACCACAAATTTTAATTAATATATATATATGATAAAAATATCACGAGAGATTTTGATAGATTTATCTTAATATCAAGTTTCTAAGTATCAATTTTTTATACAATATTGTAATACTCCCTCCGTTTCTCTATTCGGGACACATGTACTTCCTCCGTTTCATCGGAATTGACATGGTAGCCTTAGGTGTTTGGATTTAGGTGAATTAAATGTGTGGATGAAATTGAATTTAGAAAGGGAAAAATAGAATGAGTGGATGAAATTGAAGGAATCTTGCCATAAAAGGAAAGTGTGCCAAATTCACAAAAATAACAAAAAAAAGAAAGTGTGTCACTTCCAATGAAACGAAAAGAGTATAATTTTTTAAAATATATATCTTAAATTATAAATAACTATAATATAATTCTAAAAGTTATTTAGAACGAAGTTTTTTTATATATATAAATGATCTTACATTTAAGCGATGCAACAGAGGAATTTCTCCTAAATTAAAATAAAATATATTTTTAAAATAAATATGTCAAAATTTTAATAATTGAGGAGCTATTATTTGGATGATGTGGGATGTGATTAATTTAAAAGGGAATCTTATCTTCGATGACTAAACTCCTATTTTATTCATTTCTGAGGCCCCTCACCCAGTGCTCTGCCATTTCTGCGCTATTTGTTATTGTCTCCACCAACCAACTAATATGGAAACTCAATTATTGCAACTTGCAGTCTTCAAATCCTCGGTCTCACGCTAAATTGTAAAGCAATCATTATCACGTTATTCAAAAAATATGTTTGACCATTAATAGATTCATTTATGTATAATAAAGGTGAATAAAAATTTGATATTTAGAAATTACCTGTTACTGCGAATTCAACAATACCACATATGATAATATTGTTGCTCATATATCTATTCAAATATGTAGTTAAATTTTGATAGAGAATAGTGTCACAAAAACAACAATGCAATATAAGGTGAGACAGAGAGAGTATTAAGACTTTTTACAAGAAGCAAAGCATAATCATATTATCTAACAAAAAATTATTTGGATTTGCAAAATGATTATTTGGCAAATCCTTAGGTATCTAACATATTGAAGTTATACGATTACAAATTCCAGAATCTTGAAATTCAAATTTTTCTAAACGGACATTAAATTAGATAAAATTTAAAGCATTATAGAGAGTTTTACCTCGCGCACTTGCTAGATTATGTTCATATGCTAATCATTTCGGATTAACTTTGTGAAAGATAGCAGAAGTTGATTCATAATTTTAGATGCTTGAATTTATAGTGAATACAACCAGTGGCGGAAATAGACCCCTTTCTCAGGAGGGGAGGGGCGGAACTGGGCAGGGCGAGGCGGGGCGGAGCTGGGCTTGGGCTGGGCTAGGAGGGGCGGAACAGTAAATTAAGCCTTGGTCATCGGAGGTTTGGGGAGCGGCCGCACCGGCTCGCCCCCAGTTCCGCCGGTGAATACGAGTGGATGAAATTGAATTTTCCCACGTATAGACTTGCATGGGTAGAAAAGATTGAAGGAAATGACTTGAGAATTTTAAAAAACAGAATGTATAGATAAAATCGAAGAAATCTAAAGGAAAAAATGTCATGGTTAAAATAAACCATTTCAAAAGGCAAGATGAACAATGTTTGATTTCTAAAATTCACAAGTGTCACTATTCAAAGCAACAAACATGGTAATCACATTCATAATAATAATCATCATACATAATCATATAAGTTACAACATTAACGCTTCACTGACAAAATACTACCATGCATGACCCCTCAAAGCTCATCATCACAATCCCAACAAAGAACCAAACAAGAAGATTACATAAATTAACCTACAACCACAACAGCAAACACAGTGCCATTGGAAGGGAAAGAAACAGAGAACCAGTTTTATTGGATCTGATTTCATGCATAAAATCAAGCAGATTGAGACATCTTGTTTGCAACATTGCACTGCCTCCTGATCTCTCCCTTGGTTCCGGTAAGCGGGTTGTTCTCGGAGAGAATGGTGATCGCTCTGGCGAACTCCTGCTTCCAGTACTCGGCGTTCTTGGCCATCTTCTTCACGTAGGGCAAGGTTCTGGCGTCGTTGGCCAGCATGTGGTCGACGAGGAGCAGGCCCTTGTTGTTGAGGATGTTGCGGTAGTAGTTGTTGTCGAGGATCATGGGGGTTCCTCTGTCGTTCCTCACGTACTGCACGGCCTTCGGGTCCGGGATGGAGTCCGGGCACTTCTTGAGCATGTGCTCGACATGGTCGGCCGGGAAGGCGGGGTCTACCTCGGGGTAGAGACGGTGGACGAGTTTCACGCAGTGGGTTCTTCCCACGCTGTGGGAGCCTGCAACAGGAGTGTTGCGTAAATTATACTGTATCCAATGGATAATGTAAGGATGATTAAAGTTCTACAGCAAATGACTCTCATAGCTATGTTCACAGCAATCCAGTGTACCGTATAAGAATTGAACGTTATGTTCACAGCTAGCATAAAACTTTCAAATACTTGCTATGTTCTTTTATGTTCGGCACACCAGATCTGAATATATGTATTATATGCAAGTTGAAATGTGGTGAGAATTGAGTGAAGAGTAAAAAATATGTCGGGTTATTTTGGCCATAAATGAAAGTCGCGAATCTTGAAAAAACAGACTAAAATCGAAAATATGTCAAACATAAGAAAACATAGGAAGTAGATACATATCCTAAGGAGCTAGTGAAATCAAAAGTAGGTCAAACATAAGAAAACATAGGATGTAGATATATATCCTAAGGAGCTAGTGAAATTCAAACACTTCTAGATGTATGTCACATTCTATATATCGTAACTACAGTTCAGTTCATATCAAATCAGTTCATCTATTAATGATACTAGTAACGAATCAACCCCCGTACAATTTAGTTCAGTTCTGATCAGATGACACCTGGAAAAAACAGAGAGAAGAGAAGAGAGTGCACCTAACAAAGCAACCAATCCCTTGGTGTCAATACCAATGGCCTTAAACCTGTCAAGAACAACAGTCAAGCTCTCAT
>JAULKM010125370.1:0-20253 GCA_032355605.1 Rubia tinctorum | reverse complement strand
TTGCTACGCATGTCTGAGAAATTCTAAGAATTTCACTTGTGTTTTTGTGTTTCTGTTTGTTGTGTCTGTCGTGTTTTCTGTGTTCTTGCATCTAATAACACTGCATGTGAATGCATGTATTTATAGGAAACAAATATCGTGAAAAGACACAACACTTCATCATTCTACACTAAACCATGTAGTTATCAGAATTATTATGAACAAATTCTGAAATAACAAAATATTTCCTCATGAAATGACACATCCTTTCCTCATGAAATGACACAACATTTTCTCAGTCTAGTACAAGTCATGTTAGTCATCATCAATACAATTAATCCTTATCCAATCAACTGTAAACTCGTAGATAGTTTATACAAGTGTGCACTCCACACCACCAAACTTGTTTTAACGTCCCTAGTTCACAACTACTCGAATCCAATTATACTTAAATAGATTTGTGTTTCATAAAACACCAACATGTGTGTTGGTTTATATTAGAAGTCGAGTTAGGGTTGACCTTCGATCAGTAAAGGACAAACCTCCACCACTTCTGCTGGTTTATATAAGAAGTCGAGTTAGGGTTGACTTTCGATCAATAAAGGTAAAAACTCCACCATATGTTCTGGTTTATTTTAGAAGTCGAATTGAGATTGACCTTCATCGTTATTGTGAGTCATTGTGCCTTCTGGGTTGATTTTGGCCCAAATTAGTTGGGCTTAGAAGATGATGCAATGACTGTCCTCGTGTCGGTAAGTCCGACACAAAGTTAGAAACCAACCGATGTCAGCCAAAAGGAAATATAGGACCGTTGTGGGCCACATTAAGCCTATGCGGTCCACATCACGACAGACGTCGGCCGCCTGTCGGTTTCTTAGGGGAAATTAGCGGGAGAATGAAATTTCAACTCCTAATTTTTAGTTAGTAAGCGCAGCCCTTCACCCATCTCCTCCAACATCCACATCTCCACATCTACTTTTACTATAAACCAAGACATCCACGAACATACAATTAATCCAAGGAATTGGAAAGCTAAAACACCCCCCCCCCACAACTACAAAAGGGGGGGGGGGCATCCCAGGATCAAAATTAAGGTAGTAATCATTCTTTAGATGCTTGAAGTTCAATTATTGTGGTAGAATTCATTCTATTAATTGATGAAGAAAAGATTGAATCTTTATATGAGTTATGATGATTATATTAGATGTTTGATTTATAGATTGTGTTTTCTTCTGTTGTTGTTGTGAATATAATTCCATGTATACCCATTGAGTAGTTCGGCATAGATGATGTTTACTTCTAGATATAAATGATGTTTTCGCTAGAAAATGGCAAGAATGACTAACGTCGACCACCAACTGTCGTCCCATCCGACAACATGACCGATAGGTGATCGACGTTGGTCAATCATGTCATTTTGTATGTGGAGATTTGAAAGAAATCAGTCCATGATATGTGCTCATGATTCTAATATGGTATCAGAACCCAAAATTGGTCTGGTCGGCGCAGTGGACATATATTCCCACTGTTGGCCCATTGACCCCTTTCTAGCCACGTTTGCACGATGAATAATACGGATGCACGTGAGAGGTGTGTTAGAGTCCCATAATGGTGGTGTCAAAATAATAACTCATTATATAAGATTATAGGTCACCTCTAAATAGTACCAATTGGATTTATATTAGAAGCACGTGATTCTAATTATAACGTCTAGTTTTTTAGAGCATATGTGACTGTGATTTTACAAGAGATTTTGGTCAATGTCAGTATAAAACCAGTGGAAGATAAAAAGACCAAAAAATCCTTAATTTTTTTAAAAAAATACTTTCTCATCACAAGAGTCACCACAATGTGGCCCAAAACAAAGCATTCTCATCTTTGATTCCATTATCACTCTGCTGCGTCACTGCACCTTGACCACCATTAAGCCCTACCAAAATCACCCACCTCAACCTCTGCCCTTCCCATTAGTCACACTCATCACTGCCTCGCACCCTCCTCTTCCATAACCCTGTCTCGTTAATCTGCACCTCACATATCCACCATGCTCCCCCTCCCTCCACCTGGTTCCTCTTTAATTCCATTATCAGTGTTTTAAGAACTTTGGCTTGTCGCCTCCTTGACTTAGCGGATGATGGATCGTCCGATGTTGTCTACCACCATAAGAATCAACCAGTATCCCCAACACCATCGGAATTCGACACAGTCTACCACCATGACTCCTATTTAGAATCAACTTGTATCCCCAACGCCTAACATGGGTGGACAAAAATCTAAATGGTATGAGTTTGGGGAACATTCAACTCTCAAATAATGACCACACTACGATCAAATGAGGTGTTGAGTATGGAAATATGGTCCTCGAAAGAAACTTTGTGTATCAATGTATTTTAAATTTTAGTCACGGGGGGTAGTTAGGGAACAGGTGTTCACCAACGGTGGCTTGAGGGGTTTAGCAATGGTTCGCAGTTGCAACCCAAATCTAATTTGCATTGGATTTGGGTCGGCGAAGGGTAGCTAGTGGAATACGGAGAGGGTGAAGTGCGACAGATGTCTCAGGAAGGTGCGGGGAGGCGATGGGTGGGGTGCGATAAGGTGGAGTTGGGGTGAGAGGAGGTGGTGGGTGGGGTGTGGTGGGGGAGCTCGATGGGTGGGAGAGGTCTGGTGGATGAGAGGAGATAAGCTGTTGGGCAAAATCGTCCAGAATTAAATTGAAACTTAGTTATGGGTAATTTCATCATTACAAAGTGAGTGAAAGCCGAAAGGCTTTTATTCAACACTTTGGCGATAGGATTAAAACTTTTGAAGTCAACCTTGATCTTGGGTATGTTTGCACTATTAAAAAACTGCACTTACAAGGAAATTGAGGGTTACCTAACCATTTTTCTCATTTATGGTTTAATGAATCTATACTAAATCATTATCCATCGACTTTTATACTCTTGAAAATACGTTGCGTAACTTATATATTTTTATATTAAAAATGTTGCAGGGCTTAATTTTCATCACTCGTCGAAAAGTAAAGTTACAATTGAATGTTAAACGTGTCGGTGAGTGTGTTGAAGCAAGCAAGTTTAATAGTAGTCAAACTTTATACACTCTGTATTATAAATGTTTACTATCGGTTATTTGGCCTTGAGCATCAATCCTAATCCTTAATATCACGAATCTTGATTCAATTCACCATTATCAAATCTCAGTTTTTTCCGGACAGTGAACTTGATAGCATTAACAACTTAGGACGCCACAACCCTCAAGGCGAAAAACATATCACACGCATCTTATGTTTTCAATGAGGCCCATCTTTTTCACAGGGTGGTCTGTTAAGACACACAAAACATGACTTCAACACTTTGGGATCTCAATTAAAGTTTGAGTTAAATCCGTTATAATCTCTTCGACTTTTCTCTCTAACTTTTGAATTTCATTTTATAATAAATAAATTATATTCCAGTAATATTTGGAAAAATAATAATTATAAAGATGTAATTGATGATTTTACTTCAAAAAATGTTAGAAGGATAATCAATTTAAATAAAAGATCAACTTTTATATTTTCATTGAAATATCGTATGTTATAAGAACTAAATAGTATTGTTATTATTGTATCTCTATATCTTGTTTAGAAAAATCGCAATACAATAAATAATGTGTTATTTGTTTGATAATTTTTCGTTTTTTAAATAGAAGTCTCATTTTAAAACTATGTATAAGACTTTTAAATTGTATTTTACTTTATACCGCGTAGTTTTTGTGCAATTTATTAAAGTGAAATATTAGTACTTCATTCGTTTCATTGGATGTGACACACTTTCCTTTTTAAGTTGTTTTTATGAATTTGACACATTTTCCTTTTATGGCAAGATTCATTAAATTTCATCAACTCATTCTACTTTTCACTTTCTAAATTTAATTTTATCCATATATTTCATTCACCTAAATCCAACCACCTAAACCTATGGTGCCATATCCAACGAAACAGAGGTAGTATATACTAGAAAGAATGGAAAATTACCGTCAATTCATAGGGATACGTAGATTATTTTACCCCTATAAGAATAGTAGAATGAATATGGTGAAAAAGGTTAAAATTTCTGATTTGTCATGTAGTGTCTTTATACAAGAATTCTACAACAATCAAGCCTAATTCCTAAATCAAGCCCAACAATCAATCCCAACAATCAAGCCTACTAATTCCTAAATTATTACAACCATCAAGGCCAACAATCAAGCCCAACAATCAAGTCTACCAATTCCTAAATTATTACAACCATCAAGGCCAACAATCAAGCCTAAGATTGTTTTAGACTTGATGACCAAGGCATAGGTTAATACATCGGAGAGAGTTCTCGCCGCCGCAATGCCGGCGAACCCACTGCCGATGACAATCACACGAGGTTTCGGAGCTTTCGGCAAAGAATAATTACTACTACTGATCATGTCACTTGCCGCCATATTGACAGCAAGGGTTCCGCCGGTTGAAGATTGAAATTCTGGGAAACCAGAGATTCCCGCGAACTAATCGATCGAGATGTGGATGTGATTATGAAAACTCAAGCGAACTAACAATGTGTCTTTATATAATCTCATAAGTTTCCAAACCAAATAGAATTTACTTGGACTCTTCTTTCTGAACTTAAAAGGAAATATTTTAACCGCCTAATTATTAGGAAATTAGTTGGGACAGTAAACGAAACGACTAATAGAGTCTTGTACAAGGGTTGAGGGAAAAACGAAAATGGAATGATTCAAAATATGAATAATCCAAACCAAATTTAATATGCTTTGAAGTGATTAAACAGAGTTTTGAATGGAGTATGAATTTTGGATCGATTATGTATATTAAAACTCAAATCGAATATTGAAGAGTAATTAATAAACTAAATAGATAAAATATACATACTCCTTGAAATATATATATATATATATATATATTAAAATAAATAAATATAGTATTAATTAATTAATAATAAATAATTTGGCAAAGTCTTGGGAAAGACTGTCTTTCCATTTCCTTATGGAAAGACGGGGTTTAAGTATAATAATAAAATGTAAAAGGTCTTTGTTGCAATATTAAAATTTTATTATGCAACGTGTAGTAGTTATAATTTTTATAATCCGGTTCATACAACCCAAAAATTTTATTTTAATTTCTTCTAATTTACACTTTAAACCTTGGTCTTTCCATAAACTATGGAAAGACCGTCTTTCAAGAGACAAACTCAAATAATTTTATCCTTAAATTTTAAAATGTATATAGTTATTACTAAAGTTTTAATTCTTCAACTATTTTATTTAATTCTCCAATCAGGAGAAGAGACCAATAAGAGAGAAGGAACTATACTTCTAAATGACAAATTAAAAATCTTTGTTGCAATATAAGTAATCTATGACATGGAAAATTTTATATGTAGGGGAGGTAAAAAGTGGGGAAAATTTTATATGTGGGGAGGTGAGCGTTCAATAAAATTTTGACAAGTATCAAATTCAAAAGGAGAAAAATAAAGATATATTTAGTTTTGATTTTTACTAAACACTTGTTAAAATTTCATTGAACTGTCACCTCCTCACATATAAAATTCTCACGTATAAAATTTTCTCTCTATGACATGATATAACAGTCTTCTAATGTGTAATCATGCCACAAGCTCAACTCAACTCATCGAACAAAATTCACCGGCTGAAAGTCAGTGCCCCCAACCCAAACCAGACACAATATGAAGTATTAGTCTGGGTATTTCTTGAGAGATATGCCAACCACATAGATTTTGGTCCATACACTACAAGAAAAATGACCTATTACTTTGCCCTTTTACCTCGGTTTTTTTGTTAACACCAAATAACCGAGGTAAAAAGTTCTTCTACCTCGGTTATTTTTTATTTTGAAGTAAAATATATTATTTACCTCGGTTATAAAAAAATTGAGGTAAATAATTGCTTTTTTACCTCGGTTATTATGTGAACCGAAGTAAGAGGTTAAAAACGAAGTAAATAATGTTATTGAAACATGTGCGACGTCGCACGTGTTTTATTAATAGGTGGCCCGATTTCGCATAAAACATCATTTGCACTGACATGTGTTCTGATTGACTACCGAAGTCGCATGTATGTAAAATATACGTTAAAGTAAAGAATTTGACAGTGTAAGAAAAAAATGACAACAGAAGATGGTGGTAGTGTGCTTCTCCCTATTCGGTGTCTCTCTCCTCCCAGTATCCCGCCATTATGATTAATTTAGGGGTATGTAAAAAGACAATTAGGTACTACAGTAGCTAGCAATCATTGTGTTACAAACACAATAGAAATCATAATTAACTTTCGTAAACGTCCAATACACTCTTTGTTTAATGGTTTTTAATCGTAAAATTATAAGTTTTATAAAATCAGGCACAAATCAAATCGCACATATACACTGCCAATTATATAATGTTCAAATAAGATAGTTAAATAATTGGAAAAATAGTAGTCATGAAAATATATATACAAGTTTTACATAAATTCAAATAAGAGTTGTCTAAGTTTCAACGTAAGTGAAAATACAATAAACTCAATCAGCGCGGAAAATGATGACCTTGAAAATGATATGTCCCCCAACTTATAGCACCTCGAAGAATAAGGTGCCCCCAATGCATAGGATGTTTCCCCTAAGGAACTCGCCAAAACCCTTTGGGGAAAGGGCATTGATCCTACCTTGCCCCGATTAGTTCATACGTCACTCTGTCTCATAGCACCTCAGCACTATGGGGGTCTTCTCAGTCGGCAAGAATGGTACAATCTCACATGGGATGTACAGAGTCACATAAAAATAATAATTATAAATATGCATATGCATATATATATATATATATAATTGTCAACAAATAAAATTTATTTAAAAAGTTTTACCAAAGTAGGGTTTTCCCAAAGTTCTACTTCTTGAGAGTGCAATGGAAATGTGGGATATCGAGAGCCATCGTATAATGGTCGATGTTGAAGAAAATAGGCTATGGGTTCTGACATTGTGCGGTGAAATGTACGAAAACCAAAAGTAATTAGTTGTCATAAAGTGTGAAAATGTGTTAGCTAGTATATATATATATATATATATATATATATGTGTGTGTGTGTGTATGTATATGTACGTTGGTGAAAGACCTAAAAAAGTGGTGGATTATACTATCTTTTGCCAGCTATCAATCCTGCATCAAAAGGGAAAATGTTAAGTGCGAGCTGCCTTATGGAGTGCAAGGTGCGACGTCGGCAATGCAGTTGCAGGTGCATGTCGGTCCAAACCAGTGGGATGGCCGACATGTACGTGCAACTTCACATAGTGGTCAGTTAAGCCGAATACATAACCGACAGATGACCGAAATTGCATATGTATAACAATTGTACACTTAGCTAGATGTTATAATGCGACCTCGATAACATTTCGGTCATGCCGAAGGTTACGCAATAATAACGCAAGGTCACAAATTAAAAAATAAGCCACTGGAAATAAGAATATGCGACGTCGCACTATAATCGCATGAACCGAGTTATGGCAGGCAAATCAGCAACGTCACATATATCAAAGGAAGCTACGGGAAGAAACTCATAAAACCAGGAAAAAAAATGAAGATTAATCAACATCAAATTAAACAAAAACCCTTTGGCAACAAACCAAAACATTGTACCTATGTTTAAACTCAAGGAAAGTTCATACTTTCATAATTCTGACACTAAACTAGATAGCCAAAAAATAAAAACACATCCACAGACCGCATATATGACATTTTAAAGTAAGAATTCAAAAACTTAGGTGTTAGGAGATAGGGAAAAACAAACTTTTTCCTGAGTATAGAAGATGAGGAGGAAGTTGGAGACTGTTGGAATTCGCAGGAAACTTGTGAATAGATGGTTGAACTGATTTTCAGGGTCCCACCTATTTATATCCATTTTGAAACGACTACGTTTTGAACCATTGTGTTGTCCACCTCGATGTATGTGACGTCGCACCGAAATCGGATCAGGCGACATGGTGTCGACCACTTACTGACGTTGCAGACTTTGGTGGGCCTAACAATTTTGGCACACCAAGCAGCCGATCAACAGTTCGAGTTTACTTAAAAACAAATTTCACAACAGAAATTTACTAGTTCAAGATTGATTGCAACAATACAAAATAAATTTTTTAAGTTTTGTTACTGATACTACTGTTAAAACTTTGTGTGTGTGTTAGGTTACATATTAAGGCTTGAATAACATTAAAATAACATAGCTAATAAAAAGATTGTAAATTAAAGATTAAATATTAAAATACATCAATACCAATGTGGTTCCAAATACAAATTAACACATTTAATATAAATGTTATAATCAAAGTCTATGCAAAACAATTGATTATATCAATAGGGTAGAACTTCGACATTAAAAACTACAGGGCCGACACCATTGATCTGCTTGAAGTAGAGCGTGTTTCCTTTCATGAGTTCCTCAGTTGTAAGAAACTGCACAAAACCCTTTGCGTCAGGGTCTTCAACCTCCTGTTCCCCGAGTAATGCATGTGGTACTCCTTCCCGTTGCATCTGAGCACATCAGGCAACTTGAGTGGCTGTAGGAGTTCCACAATCTGGCTAGGGACGTACTGAATTTTAAACAAAAAACCATGTTCAGTAAATGTAAAAGTAAAGTATAGAAAATATTTTTGAAAATAAAATTAATAAGTGACAGGGATTACTTACCAGGATGGGAACTTTCCCGAAGTTCACCTGAGTCAGGTTGTGGATGAAATGAGGAACGATGTTACAAAATGTAGTTCGCGGACGTTCAATATCCGAATAGATAAGAATATGTTAATCAAGAAAATATTTATAAATTAAATTTGAATATTGGTAATACAAGCTAGGAAACGCTATTTAAATGTAAAAATTATATCGCTCACCACAGTGGGGGAATGGCACGAACCAGCACTGCTAGACATGATTCATGAAATTCATATTTTAATGATTCGTTACAAATAAATTCACATAATCTGTTAATTAATTAATATATGCATGCAACATGTCAAAGCAAAGTCGCACATGGTTCGGTAAAATCGAATGGTTAACCGATTAGTGTGTGATGTCATATGCTACGTAAACTGTAGAAATTATGATTAAGCAAAGTCACATATGGTTCGGTTAAATCAAATGATTAACCGATAAGTATGCGATGTCATATGCTAGATCAACTGCGAAAATTATGAGTAATCGACGTCGCACATGGTTTGGTAAAACCGAATGGTTACCGATAAGTGTGCGACATCATATGCGAGATGAACTACAAAAATTATGAACAATTGACGTCGCACACTGGTCCCTCTAACCAAAGTCGGAACAATGAACAGGCGAAGTCACATTCATGAAACGGGGACGCTCTAACAACAACAGAAAATAGGCAAAGAGAGATCACCTAAACCAAAAGTAGTTTAGCCACAACCTAATCGACATTCTGACACCCCAGAACCTAATTGTTGAACCCTAATCCATAGACACATCCTTAATTGAAGAAAATAACACATTCACAAACCATATACATAGAAATTTTAATAGAAGTTTAAAAAACAAAATGAAAATAACCACATGTAGAAACCATACCTTTGAGAGGATGGGCAGGAAAACTATTGGAATTTGAGGCAAAGTTGAATGTTTAAAGCGATGGATTAGGTGGGCTCCACATATATAGTAGTTACGTAGCCTTGTGAATTTTTCCCTATTGCGACGTCACATGTAAGTCGACCAAATCAATACAATACCGACGGTATTGCGACGTCGACTTGTCTAATTGTGGGCCTAACCATTTTAGCCCACTGGCATATCAAATGGGCCTCTGTAAGACCAAATGCATAACCGGCATTGCAAGTAAGTAATTTTTTGCAACATTTGACCGATATACTACCTGCATCGGTTATGGATATCTTAAGCCACAATAATTCAGCCCACTAGCATATCAACTAGGCATGCGTATGACCAAAACAAACATAAATGGCATTAATAATGGTAAACAGTTAATTAGAAATTAGTAATTCATATTGTAAATGTCCACAAACTTCATTAGTGTCTGGTTCGATTAGAATCGATTTCAACACAACCGGTGATTTTTTTGGTTTTACAATTAGGCCCTCTAAGATGGTGGGGGAGGAAAAAAGAAAAATTGGAGGTAGCCAATAATCTAAATCACGTTGTCACAATCATGTTGTTTCGACTTATGCACCAAGGTCACGGGGGTATTCTTCCCTCATTTTTATTAGTATTCCATTAATACCTTGACTATGCGTGTTGTTAATTTGGAAGATAAATTCCACCTCACAAAATCGGACAAAATTACACATTCTAGGTTTTTTTTTTGAAATTTAGAAGATAAGAAAAATCCAACCATCAATTTCACTAAAGTGCTAATACAGGGCCTAGAGTTAATAATATAGTATATGATTACTAACTAGTATGCAAGGGCAATCGGAAGATTTTGTGGAAGTCTCCGTGGGATCATGCCACGGTGATTATCACTATCGGGGATCATTAATTAGTTTGAATGGGGATAGCAAAGGTCTTATGAATGAAGATTGAAATCCAATTTGGGCGTGCTGGTTTACTTTTTAATTTTTTTCACTTGCATCACTCTAACAAAGTGGGAGAAGTCGCAATGCAAAACTAGAGATACCCTTATCTAATTCAACATGTCACGAGAACGATGTTCCAATTTTGTTATGCTTTGGTCAATGGAACGATACCACAATCTCCCCAGACAGTGTATGCCAAAACTATATGGAAACTACTACCCAACTTTCTCGAATGCTCACTACACTTCTTAATTATGCACCCAAACGAAGAATATGCGTACTGTCTAATAGAGGCGCAAATCGAGGTAATCGTTTGTCATTTTTCTTTGCATTGTCTTCAAACCCTTACTATCAGCATTATGAGAACGATAATTTCCACCAAATAGAATCAAATGAAATTCATTTGCCATGTTCTTTATGAAATAAACACGTAATAAATCCCGTTCATAATTTCTAAAAGAGTGCTAGTACATTGTCTACAGTATATTGTAGATGATTATCCATAAGTATATATACAAGGGTCATTTGGAAAGATTTGCTCGAAGTCTATCTGGGGATAAGACTAGTATCTTGAATATCGACGTCGTGTATAAGTTGTGGGTGACCAAGGTTATTTCGGAAATATCGTAATTGAGTTTGGGACTATCGGTACATTTTTTAATTTTTGCACTCAAGCCCCTACAAGGAATTGGGAGAAATCTAAATCCAAAATTGGAGATAACAATTTGTGATTCGCGCGTACAGGAGTATTTCGTTCCTATTTAGCATAAACAGGTCACCGGAAGGGACATCAATCTTAACGAATTTTTACAATACTTTTCAAAAATTATACTTTGGCCCATATAAAAGACGTCGCATAAGGTTTGCATATAGCGAACCATTGATCGACACTAAATCAACATTGGTTGAAATGAAATTTCCAGAGGGTAATAAAATTTTCAACCAAAATTTTGAACAAATTCCCCTCCCCCAACCCCATTTCATTTATATCATATTCAACAACAAGACCCATTAATTTCTCATCTCTAACACACTCCCTCCTACCCCAACTCCACACCTTCCTCTTCGTTCACAACATTTCAACTACTCAAGCGCCATATCTACTCTCTTCTCCCAAACATCAACAAGTCATATAGGATGGAGTATCTCCGGGTTCAAATTAATTGAGGTAGTTATCCCTCCATTCCATGTACATTTAGCAATTTTATGAACATACCTTCTACACATTTTCCCCCATTGAACAATGATTGAATATTTTCATAAATTATGTTGACTATGTTACATGTTATATAGTGTATATTGATTGTGTTGCCAATATCATGCCATGTTTTTAAGGAGTGAGAAAAAATACTGATATTAGGCTTGATTGTGGAAAATAATTAGATTTTAGTATGCACACATGTTGAATGTGCAACGTCGGTCAATGTAGCGTCTAGTGGAAGATATGACCGAATGGTTACCGAAGTCGCATTCGACATGACTAACTGGAACACATATGAATATCCAACATCGTTCGTCATTCGGACACTGTAACTTCGATAATTTAATCTTGTGACGTCGCTTTCCTGCATTCCATGTTAAGATTTATGTCGTACGCTCTTGAATTTATTACTTATACATCCATTGTTACATGTGCATCTGCTATAATAGGATAATGAGAGTTATTGATGGACTTCCGGAATGGACTTGTCATTTTGGTAGTCCCCCTTCAATTTCTAATACTGGACAATGTATGCAAGGAAGCATCAATACAATCAGTCTATCAATTTCACAGCAATTTTTGTATTTTAATATATTGGTAATGTCGATTTTGTAATGTTATTGCTATCGATGAACGATTTTTTGTGTCATCAAATATTTAATATTATAATATTGTACTAGAAACGATGTCTAACCGATTCATCAGCAATGTCGCACATAAGGCGCCAAAATGACACTTGACCGACATCGCATGAACTAGGGTTTTTTGCGACGCCAGTCTCTGAAAACAACGTCGTATTAATCACCGTTCCACGTCAGCGTGTGATGTCACTGTTAATGATCAGCGACGTCACTTTTTATATGAACGACATCAACTTGGATGACGTGGCTCCATTTTCTAATCCATCGTATGCCTTAATGCTATGGCCGACGTCGCTTTCATGTGGCTATCGACGTCGGTTTTTGCGATGTCGCAGATAGGGATGATCATGGGTTAGGTCTTGGTCGGGTCCAATAAGACCTAGACTCGACCCTAAAAAAATTTAGTTACTAAAAATTTTAGACCCATACCCAAAACTGATGGGTCTAAACATGTCCTGGGTCCGAAAAGGGTCATACATGGGTCTAACTTTCAAAAACAATTCTACATTAAATAAAATATGTACTATCTTAAATAAAAAAATTCAAACTCAATGTGGACATGAATTAATTATTGAATAAAAAAATATTCAATACACATTATTTGTTTAGTTAAAAATAAAAATATGAAGAAAATATGAAAGTAATTTAGAAATTAGGATAAATAATATATATATATATATATATATATATTTATAATTAGGGGTAATATGAGTCTACGGATTGAGTCTGGGTCTTAATATTTTAGACCTAGACCCGGACCCAATTTTTAAATTCTAGACCCATACTCGGACCTGGCCCCGATGGGTCTACATTTTTTTGACTCATACCCAACCAAACGGGTCTAGACCCTATGGGTCTGGATCAGGTCCCAGACCCATAATTAACCCTATTAGCATGTATAATCTACCATGGTTGGCTTACTAGCATTAACCGATGTCTAAAAACCGAGGTAAAATGTTCTTTTTACCTCGGTTCTGAATCGAGGAAAACAACATACCTTTTACTTCGGCTGTATCTACTCGGTTCTTCTTGGACTGAAAACTGAGGTAAAAGGTCATGTAGAGCCGAGGTAAAAGGTCCTGTTTCCTGTAGTATAAGGTGAAAGAAATAGTTAAACGCTATCATGATCAAAGAGTTAAGAAGGTCCAGTTCAATCCAGGAGACTTGGTGATGAGAAAAAAGGAGAAGAGTCGGCGTGAGCCTGAAGGAAAATTAGCTGCTAACTAGGAAGGGCACTACAAGGTAGTGGAAACATATCCAAGAGGCATCTACACCCTCAAAACAATGGATGGTGTTCAAGTACCCAGAAGATAGAATATCGTCAATTTACAGAAGTATTACCTGCTTTAAAAATTGATGATTCGAGTGAAAAGATGATAAGCGGAACTCTTTGTAATGATTCTAGCTTCATATGCTATGCGTTGTGACTGATAATTCAAGCGAAAATTTAATAAGCGTCACTATTTTAATGATCCCAGTTTGTATGTTATGGGCTGCAGCTGATGATTTGAGTGAAAAGATGATAAGCGACACTCCTTGTGATGATTCAAGTTTCGTATGCTAAGCGCTGCGACTTATGATTGAGTGATATGCTGATAAGCAGCAGTCATTATTATTTCAATCTCGTATGCTACGTGCAACGATTGATGAAGTACGCTGATAAGCTACTCGATTCACATTATTGCTGATAAGCTACTCGAGATACACTAATGCTGATAAGCTACTCGATTCACATTATTGCTGATAAGCTGCACGAGATACACTAACACTGATAAGTTACTCAATTCACGTTATTGATGATAAACTACTCAACCCATATTAATTTTAATCTCACATACTAGGCGCTGATTTGTTAACCTGCTACATGTTAAGCTTTCCATATTGATACTTACATGATACAATGAAAAAAAATAAGAAGATATACTCTACATTCTATGCTAGATCCATTGATATATGATCCCTGAAGGATAAAATTACAAGTTACAACTACATTGTTAAATCTTGTCCGATGGTACAACAGAGTATACAAAAGAAACTCAAAGTCATGAATATATTTTTTCGATCTATGGAACTAATTTTACTAGTTTCTCTTCTAGTTGTTCGAGTTCCTCCATTTTAATACCATCCGCACTTAAAAGTCATGCTCTTGCTTCTCTTTGGGATACTCAGCAGGATCTATCACGATCTTTGACCGAGAATATTTTGATGAGGGAGTCTTTCAAGCTCCTCAACTGAAGATCTTTATTTCTGAACGTTTTCTTGTAGAATTTTTTGTGGGATTCTTTGAAGATCCACAACTTTTTATCACCCTTCTTAGTATTTGACTTCTTGGAAGCTGATGACTTTCATTCTCTCGAGAGGGGGGGGGGGGGGGGGTGAATATTAGGGAACTCTCCAAACCATTTTAGAATGACATCAAAGGCTACTTTTTTATGAGAGCTTCCCTTTTTATATACTTCATGTTTAACAATCCAATTGTTAGCTACCCTAAGTAAAAACTCATGAAGGTTCTCCACAAGTCTTGGATGGCTAACACCATAATACAGGCTATGGGCTCAAAGGCTCACTTGGTAAAGTGTAAGTTTTTCCTCTAATTTTTTATTTTTCCCATAAGTCGAGTGTTCTTAGTAAGGAGTTATTCGACTAATGATGGGTCTTCATCAGCAGCTACATATTTCTTTGCTAAAGCTTCATCTAACCCTGAAATTTCATTTAGAGCAACCTTGTGGAGTTGTACCACCTCTCCCACTTGAGACTTAAACTTATAAACTTCAGTTTGGTTGGGTTAAGACGAGCCTTGATGTTTGATAGCCTGTCGGCGTCAGCAAGACATTGGGAGAGGGACCTGAAATGATTAATTATGTGATGAAGTGTTTCTTGATAATCCTTCTGAGCAGGATTGCAACTTTCAACCACCTCGAGAGGTACCACGCGTTGTATTTATTTGCTTCGATGTTTCTAGCAAATCCTTGAAGATGGGATGCTCGCCACTCTGCCAAGATTTTAATTCTTTCTTGAGGAGATGGCTCCTACTATGCCAAGATTCCTATTCATCATTGCATTTAGCAAGATCCAACATCGACTTCATCAGAGCTTTGTTGGTTTCGTTAAGCTCTATTTGAGTCTTAGAGAACTATTTATAAATGCATTGTAGTTGCTTCATAATGTATTACGCTACGAAGACAATTTTTTTTTAAAATTAAGAAAAAATAAGTAGGAATTATACTTCTTCATTAAAATATAGGAATACTTGAGGGGGCCACCAAAGGCAAATTTTACATTCTTTACCCTACCCTATTAGCATTCTCTTCAGCATTTGACTAAGTGTGGGTCTCCAAAGACCCCTTCTCTGCTATTAGCTGTTGGATTTTTCTGGTGGTATCCCTCGATGCTATTGTCTCGAGGGAGAAAGCTATAATTTTCTCAGCGGTATGGAACAACCCAGTAGAATTCAAGAAGTTCAGGAAGGCGAAACTCAAGCCACCTTTCTCGAATGACTCTTCCCACTTCATATCTAGAGCTTTAATGGCCTCGGGCTTGACAAAAGTACCCATGAACTCAATCTCATCCTTAGATAGAGAGGTGATGGTTTTAGCAAAAGATTATCGTCGATTAAGGAGTTACTTCCAAGGCCCTTTTCCAATTCAAGGAGCTCGAGGAAGAAGTTGAATAGTTCTGGACTCTTCATCAATTTATCCTTAAAAGCCTCAAGTAAGAGATCTTGGGCTGCAGGATCTTCAGGTGCCTTTACATTTAGTTCAAAGGCATCCCTCTTGAGGATAATCTTTCTATTCTCAGCCTCTAGATCCGAAACCCTCTTCTTTGCATCTTCAAGTGATTCTTACAACTTTGGGTTCTTGAGATCTTTTTGCTGAACCTTGTCATAAAGTTTAGCATGATTAAAATCTATCACTTGCAGAAGGGAGGAGAAAGAAGAAACTTGCTCCTCAAACCTCTGAGTCACAAGGCTAAGGTACTGCTTCACCTAAGGAATACCAGACTAATTAGAAAAAGAAAATAAAAAGAGAAAGGCCTCAGTGACTTATTAAAGGACAGAAAAAAAAGACTAACTTGAGGATCCTTTGCAAAAGCCCTTAGGACTTTTTCCTCAAAAGGGTGAACACTCGAGGTAGTTGAAAGAGTGTTCAAAGAGAGAGTCTAAGGATTCGAGAGATGGGTTTGAGGAGTAGAAGAAAGACCCTAGGAACTTTTGTCGTTTGTTCCCTTTTTGGAGGCCTCATAGTAGAAAGGTTGCCTTCAGCTGACCTCTTGGATCCATCCTTGGTGGTCCTCAAGGTTGTATTGTTCGGGGGGATAGTGGAAGCAAGCTTCAAGGGGTTTAAGGCACCTCCTTTCTTTGATTGCAAAGTTGAACCGATACCCACTAGATAGAAAAAAATGAAGATAAAATTAGAAACAAGAAGCAAGGAAAGAAAAGTACAAAATAACAAAACCTATTAACAACACCTTCAGAGATTTTCGAGGGCCTAGAGCTCTTAGGAGTGGTCTCGAGAGGGGGTTCTCGAGTAAGATGTCTTGAATATGTTTGAAAATAATCTTTCTTCTCGGCAACTCTCTTTCGCTTCTTGCCTTTCTCAGGTCAAACCTCGGGAATCGAGAATTGTGACTTTGACAATTTTTTATTCCTTAGCTTCTGATACACAAACTTCTCATAGATTTAAGGCAACCAAACAAAACCGTTGATGGTTGTGTCAGGGTTGGAGAAAACACCATAATTGAGGGATGAGGCTAAAAGACTTCTCCTGTCACCCTTGAAATAGCTAGGGTAAGAGTACTTTCTTCCTCTCAAGAACTCGACCTTTACACTTGGGTTCCATTGGGGGACTTTTATATCTTCTGCAGTCAAAGGTATGCTTTTTTCTCTGATTTCTCCACTTGCCCGAGTGAAAGGGAAGGATAAAAACCATCTGCTTCTTTTCTATATTGATGAATGTTATGATGTTCTCCACTGACCGACCGCTATAGGACACACTATATAGTGAACAAAGCAATTTATACTTTGGCTGGATCTCGAATTCGCTACATCTCATCATAAACCTCATAATGACCACTAGTACGTTCAGATGAACCTTTGCCGAGTTGACCTGGAATTCTTTGAGAACCTTAGAGAAAAATGGAGGGAAGGGAAACAAAGTCCTGATTGGAGATGTTTAAAGAAGATGACTGATCTTCCCTTGGGAAGGTTATCAGGAGATTCCTCCGCCCTCAATGGTTGAAAATCCACATCAGGGGGGATTCTCTGACCCGAGAGGATAAAAAATATGATCTTCGAGATAGATTTTTGTCATCTTGAGATTGGGGACTTGTAAAAAGATGTCGCTATTTCCTCCTCCTCCTCGAGGGACAACTCTTTCTCTTCTTGTTCTCCCTCGAGGGATATAGATTTACCCATACTAGACTGCCAAACGTTGGTGTACCCTTGAAGGGGAATATCTGTGATGGGGATTCTGGCCAGATTATAGTCAGTCAGGCCAAGAGCATCATCACCTATGTCAGAATCCTCACATGAGCCATCCGAGTTGCTAAGCTTAGAACCAGAATTCACCCTTCCCAACAAATTAAATACTTCCATCTCTGACCTAACCTCGTCGAACAAGCCCCTCTCAGTGGACCTCTCACCAGAAATAGCCATTAACGGAAAAGGGAGGAAACAGAAGGAGAAAGAGTGATAGGACTTACTGATTTCAAGGAAAGAAGTGCTAGAGATGATGACGAGATAATAAGCGAAAGAGCTTTGTAAAATGGCTTCTTCAAAAAACACCTGAAAATAAAATGAAGAGAAGTTGAAAAAAAGGAGCAGTTACGAAGCATGAAACAGCGGAAATATAATGATTATCTAGGAAAACTAAAATATTTGGGAAAGACTCAAGAATATTTTCATACATTTTTAGAACAAACCGACTAACACGCGAAAATACACCCGATTGACGAACACACGCGTCTTCTCACATTTTATGAAAGATTAAAAATGAGAAAATTGGACATCACCTCGAGACTCGAGATAATGTACAAAAAACTTCCACCTTAAATGCTGATAAGCTTGTTTGTACGAACCATCGAACGTATTTGAGCCATTATCTCGAGACTTTGTACTCTCGAGTAGATCTCAAGTTTTCTTGGGAATTTTGATAATGGTTAAGCCCAAATATCACGATTGACTCATCTTGGCCCAATTAGAATGTTTGAAACAGTTAGACTTAATGGCCGTATTTATGGGTAATAAGAGTTAAAATTCCACGAAAATACTACTAGGGTTAGACAGTATAAATACCAGGTACATATTCATTTTTACATTCACTCTGTCTTAATACGGTATTCATACACTTCGCTGACTTAACCTTCAGAGAGTTTTCCCGTGGGGATCCCCCAGGACTTGTTTTCTTGCAGATCACAATCGAGGAGCTTGAGCGGGCTGTTCAGTCGGTTTCGGGACGTCTTAGGAACCATGTTATTTTTTGAGACTAATGAGACACTAATATATCGAGAACCCACCAAGAAGTAAGATTTTGGATGATATAGGTTAATTGTATATACTGATTAGGGTTTAAGGTTATTGCTATGAGCCTCTCAGGGTTTAATGTTATTGCTATGAGCCTCTCATAGCTTTAAAAAACCTTTTAAAATGTATCATAATATATAAAAAATTATAAGTTGACCCAATTTTTTTTATTAGAATAATATTTTTTTATGATTTGTCTTTCCGTTAGTCGGTATAATATGAGACTTTTTCATTAGATTAGCAACAAAACTCTATCATGATAATCATAGCATAATATATAAGATGATCTCACTTAAACAAAAACAATAACTTTTGTGACAAAATGCAGTACAACCAATTAATAAAATCAATGATAATTCAATTTGTATTAAACTTACTAACTAAATCAAATAGCAGTTGCATAACACTCCCTAATAATTCCAATTCTGTTGAATATCAACATCAATTTGTCGATTTATGGAAGATGTGAAGAAATTTCCCAGTATTCTTCTCCGTCAGCAAAAGGCATATTTGCATTCATGACTGGTCATTGGATCGATTCGGTGAATTCGTGTGGGGATTTCGGAATCCTTATCCTTCGTACAAATTAATTACAAACTAATACTTCTGTCTTTTTATACATTTGCTGGTTTTTGTTAATTTTGGAGCACCATTACTGCAAATCTTGGATTAATACAAACTTTGACTACTAGTAATTAAAATATCTATAATTTATAAATATAACTAAGAAAGCAATATTTTTGACAAGTGGTTTCTCCATAACTTGCCACATCAGCCTTTTAAAATAATTTTTTACTCAATAAATTTTTTATGTATTTAAAATGTATCAGTAATTAATTTCAACTTTATTCCTTGAAAAACTGAAATGTAGTATTATTTTAATGCATAATCATTTGTTTCATTTAAACTAATTTCTTTTCTCAATATATTCTCCTTGATAAACGAAAAGGTTATTGATAGAGGTGTCAATTCGGATTATCGCCTCGAGTTCGTGTCGGGTCGGAAATATGTCATGTTGAAACAGATCGGGTTGAAACGTGTTGATTTCATTTTTTGTCAGGTCGGGTTGGGTCGGGTTACTGTCGTGTTGGGTTGAAAACGTGTTAGTTTTTTTCCTCGGGTCAGGTCGTGTCATCCAGTTAATATCGGGTCGGGTTACTGTCGTCTAATTTTTACACTCGGGTTAGTTCGGGTCGGGTCGAAATATTGTCGAGTTATATCGGATCGGGTTACTGTCGTGTCATTTTTTGTCCTGAAGTTTTGCTCGGGGATGATCATGTGAGGGATTTTTTATAAGGTTTGATATTGGATTCATATATATATATATATATATATATATATATATATATATATA
>JAULKM010125360.1:0-20256 GCA_032355605.1 Rubia tinctorum | reverse complement strand
TCGTGTATAATGCCATTGACGAAATACCTTTAGGCGTTGTTTGTCTAGAGTGATTGCCAATGAGGTTTGCAAATGGCATTGTTTGTCTTTGTGAATTACTATTAAGAAGGAATGAATGTTGATCTTTGAAACACAAGTGATAGCGTTCCCCATGTGCAATAAATGTGAATGAATGAGTGAATGAGTCTAGGATCTATGTGTAGTTTGAAAAAATAGAAAAAGAAAAAGAAAATCCGCCAAGTTGAAAACTTGAGAGCGCAATTTAGGCAACATTTGGGGCCCAGATAGGTTGAAAAGATGAAAGGGCGGCCTAGGTAAAACTGAGATGATAAATGTGGGTAAGATGTAAGCCTAAGAAATATGATGTGTGGCTATGATGAAAACCCGAAGGGGTACCTACACAAAATGAGAAAAAGAGAGAAAAAGAAATTTTTTGTTAAAAAATATACTCGTTTGCCGGCATTGGAGTCATAAGGTTTCTGTTTAAATATGGATAAATCGGGTGGCCTAATATCATAGGACTTGTTGGTATTGGGAAACTTAGCGGGAAAATGAAGTAGGGTTAGATATTATTGATTCTTTGTGTACTTCATTTTGGTTGATATATTGGTATGGAGTGAAATACATGCTTGAATGTTTCAGATGGTTTTGACTTCATTCTATGCCATTTGATATTTGGATTATCAATTTGGAACATTGAAATGTTTTTTTGGGTAATAATGAATTGATAGGTGGTAAGTTTGGTTAAGTTTAGGAATTGGGGTTGTGTGAGAAAATGTCTCATTTGATCTTTGATTTTAGGACTTATGATATTGAGAGTTTTTGTGAGGCTTTAATTTGGGGAATATTAGTATTAGGATGTGGACATGTGAAATTCTTTTTGTTCTTAAATCTTTTCTTACTCGAGGATGAGTAAGGTTTAAGTGTGGCGAGATTTGATGTGTCCCTTTTATACGGTTATTTTGGGACCTTTTGGATTCACTTTTGTACACTTTTGTGCTCTAGATGTTGCATTTTGCCTCAAAATTCTCTAAGATGAGTTAAGAGCGGCTTTGCGCCTTTATTACTTTTCTAGGGTATTTTGTGTGACAAGGAAAATATTGGAGGAATTTTAAGATTTTGAAGGCTATCTAGAAGGATTTGAAGACCATTTAGTCCATCTTTTGAAGACTTGAAGACTTAAAGAGAAGCAAAGATGAGAGAAAGTTAGAAACTTGAAGAAAAAAAAACAAAATTCTGATTCTGGTCACCCATCGCGAGCCGAGACATATTTTTCCCAAGTTGTGATGAACGGGTGGCCAAAACCCCTTATCCTTCTTCTTGTACTATAAATAGCACACTTTTATTCAATTTGTAGAACTTCTTCCTCCTGTGCAATTCTAGGCTTAAAACCCTAGTTTTCTTCTTATTCTTTTGTTACTTTTTGTAGGTTAGTTATGTATTTTCATTATATAGGCTAGTAATCTCCTTGGGAGCAATTTATTGAAGCTTCCAAAGTAATGTAGTAAGAACCTCTATTTCACTCTTTCTTGAAGCATTTGTTATTTAGCATTTATTGTGTTCTTGATGTGGAGTTTAGCTTCATTTATGCTATTGGTGTTTGAGAATATGAATTGTTTGTATGATTAAGTGCTAGGGTGTTATGAAAGTGTACAATTTCTTAGCTCCTTGACATAAAAATCCAAGAACATGGAATTTGAACTTCTTGTTGTTTAATGTGACGTTAATCTTTCTAGATGAGTATGGTAATGTAGATTGTTATCATATTTGTCATGAGGTAGCAATAAAAGGTTGAACCTTGAATGTTCATCTTTCTATGTTAAACCTAATGAATGCTGTGTTTGGTTAAATGGCTAGGAATTTGGTAGAATGCTTGTAGTTGTTATCAAATATATGGTTCTTCGTATATAATGCAACTGATGAGCTACATTTATGGTCGTTGAACGTCTAAAGTGTCATTAATGAGGTTTGAAAATGGTCGTTGAACGTCTTTGTGAATTACTATTAAGAAGAAATGAATATTGATCTTTGAAAGAGAAGTGATAGCATTCCCCATAGGTAATGAATGTGGTAGGATGAGTGAATGGTTTTATGATCTATAAGAGGTTTGAAAGTGGGAATCAATTTCCCCCAAGGCTTTGTCATTTTTAGTTTTTACCCTTTTTTCTTAGTTTGTTGCGTGATTAGAATAGTTACTTTAAATTGCTAGTTAACTTGTCTTTAAATTCATAACTTGTAAAAATCAACCAAAAAACCCACCTTTTACATGCTTTCTGATATATATAGGCTTATATCCACCCTAATATGCATGAACCCTTAGGAAATTCCCTCTTCTTCGTGGACGATGCTGATTTGCCACTATCTACTTAATTGTATTTAGTAAGCATTTAAGGCTTATAAATTGTATCTTTGAGAGGTACGATGATGACCTCTCAATGGAGGAGGCGCATTCCTGGTAATATAATATCCTGAAGGGGTAGAGGCAACTTATGAACTTGCTTCAAGTTTCCAGCCTCAAACAATGAAGCAGAGTATGAGGCACTAATTACATGCATTGAGATAGCCAGGAAACTGGGGGAAAGGAAGTTGCAGGGCCATGGTGACTCAATGTTTGTGTCTAGCCAATACAACATGAAATATGCTGCTAAGAAACTAATGATGATGAAGTATAGAGATAAAGTGAGGGGCCTGGTATTTGAGTTTAAGGAATTTATAAAAATCATAGTCCCGAGGTCGCTAAACATGAGGGAAGATGCGCTGAACGAACTAGCATCTTGAGCACACACATATTTAACAAAGTCTGTACTGGTGGAGTAGCTGGCTAGCATATTAACTGATGTGAAACAGGTGGCAGCGTGGCAAGATGCGGTAGCCAATTGGACGATGCCCATCCAAAACTACCTAGAACATGGAACACTGCCAACAGACGAAAGAGGTGAGAATAATCAAGAGAAAGACGTTGTTGTATGTCATGAATGATGCCTTTCTATATAAAAGGGGCCACACAGAGCCATGGATTAGATGCACAGAAATCGAGCTGGCGAACATGGTACTCAAAGAAATACATTAGGGAAGCTACAGTAGCCATCAGGGACCATGAACAATCACTCTGTGGGCAGTTTGAGCTGGATACAATAAGAGCAAATGTAGAAAATATGGTGGAAGAATGTCATAAGTACAAAGAACACGCTAAGGTGCAGAAACTCCCTGCAGAGCGAATGATCAATATAAAATCACCCTCGCTCTTCGCCAAGTAGGATATCAACATTGCAGGCCCATTTCCCTAGGAAGCAGGAATGAATAAGTTTTTAGTGGCAGCAACATACTACTTTACCAAGTGGGTGGTGGCTAAGGTCGTAGCAGCTATAACAGGGAAGAGAATTACAAACACTGCCTGGAAAAATATATTGTGCAGGTTTCGAATACCACAAGTGATAGTGAGAAAAATGGGAAGCAGTTTGCCCATGAACCCTTTAGATTTTGGTGTGCTGGCCTGAACATAAGGAAATAGTTAATGTCAGTGGCTCACCCACAGGAAAATGGGCAAACATAAGTAACGAACATAACCATAGTTCAGGGGCTGAAAAGAAGGCTAGTATGGGCCAAGGGATAATGGGATGAAGAGCTGATGAGCGTGCTATGGGCATACAGAACCACCTCGAGAACGGCCACGGGGGAATCCCCCTATAGGCTATGTTTTGGAAGGGATGCAATCATTCCTCAAGAGATCGCGGTTCCCAACAAGAAGGTAACTAGGCCGATGCATCAGGGAGAACATGATCTGGCAATCAAGGAAAACCTGGAGAACTAGAAGAGCTTAGAGAGAAAGCGGGACTGAAAGAAGCTGCATACAAGTCCTGGAAGGAGCAACACTACAACAGCAAAGTCAGGGCCAGATCCTTGAAAGTGGGAGATCTGGCATTGAGAATAAATGAGGCAAGCAAGGCCCAAGAACGGAAAAAGTTAGATGTAAAATGGGAAGGCCCGTACAAGGTGGTCGAGGTGGGAGGAAAGGGAGCTTACAAACTAGAGACGCTGGATAGAAAACCGATCCCTCACTCCAGGAACATTATCCACTTAAGAGGGTACTACACTTAAGTAATGTTCACTTTAATAGTATGGCACTTGTAATGGAACAGTTTAACATGTTGATGAGCGAGGCCGGATTCTTAAAGGGAACAAATATTTTGTAAACCAATAAGGGGTATGATCCTAAGGAAATCCAGACCTGTGCTCCATTCCTTTATTATCGTTTGGAGTGTTAATGAAGGAGAAAATATGACCAGATATACATATTCAAATGTCAAGACACTGTGCCAAAATGAAACTCTGGCTCCAGCTGCCAGCGAATAGCAGGCTAGGCCCGAGCAAGCCAAAGTAACAACTCTGGCACCACGATGGTCGTGAAACAGTAAGCCTGACTCGTGCCAAAATGCAACTCTGGCTCCAGCAGCTAGCCAATTGCAAGCCGGGTTCGAACATGCCGAAGTAACAACTCTGGGACCATGATGTTCATGACACAGTAAGCCTGACCCAGTACCAAAATGCAACTCTGGTTCTAACAGCCAGTGAATTACTGGCTGAGTCCAAACTGGCCGAAGTAACTGCCACGATGACCATGAAGCAGAAAGCCTAACCCGGGCCAAAATGCAACATTGGCCTCAACAGCCACAAAATTGCAAACATGGTCTAAATAAGCTAAAAATAACATCTCCACCACCACGATGGTCGTGACGCTATAAGCCTGACCCTGGCCAAAATGCAACCCTGGCCCCAACAGCTACCGAATTGCAGGTTGGGTCCAAATAAGCTTAAATAATAGCTCCGACACAACAATAGCCGTGTGGCAAAAAACCTGATCCGAGCAATAACACAACTTTGGCCCCAACAACGAATTGCAGACCGGGTCCAACTAGGATGAATTAACAACTACAACACCATAATGATTGCGAAGGAAAAAGCTTGATCTGAGTTAAAAAGAAACTCTGGCTCCAACAATCAGAGAATTGCAGTCCAGATTCAAATAGGCTAAAATAACAGCTCCGTCACCACGATGGCAGCCCAACAAAAAGCTTGATCCAAGCCAAAACTCACTCTGGCTGCAGTAGCCAGCAAATTGAAGGGTGGATCTAAACAGGTAAACAAACAGCTCTGGTACCACGATAATTTAAAAATAAAGAGATAGCTCCAGGATGGAAAAACCAAATTTAGGGCTATGAACTGGATAAAAAGTCAAGGTATCAACAACACAGCTACTCTTTGACGAGGTACCTAGTCAGAGATGATCTATAGAGAAAAATACTAAAGAATTTCATTTGGTAAAACAAGAAATAATGTTAAGGTACGCTGACCGAAAACAACAACAAAATAAATACAACACTCAAAGAGGGAAAATGGCAAACTGGCAAACATTCAAAGAGCATAGAAGAGGTAAATAAATTGTCTTGGCCAAACCAGGCCACAAAGAGAGACAAATTTTAAACCCCCAACAAGGAGGTACTTACCAAACATAAGGAAGAAAATTAAAAAGAGATAGTTTGTAAGACAAGCTTAAAAAATAAGGCCATCACGGCTCCTTGGAATTGTCAGTATTAGCAGCAACATCATTTTTCTCTGCAACCAGAGCTCCACTCCCCACTGGTTCATCATCTCCTGTAGGTCCACTAATATAATGGGCATTTGGCTTAATAGAGGCGAGATCTGGGTCCCAGCGGTCTAGCTCGTTGAGAGTGATAACAGAAATATTCAGAAAGATTGTGTTCGCGGAAGGGAACGAAAGCGTTACCCAGGCTAGTGCACAATTTTTCTTCAATCTCATTCTTCGAATACACCTCAATTCCTTTCAGCATGGCTTGACCCAGCATCTCAAAGTCTCCATGAATTCACACAACACAGGAATACAGGCTAAGGAAACCATGGGTAAATACCCATTCCTTGAAATCCTTCATCTCAGCAATCCCGACCTCAACCTTATCCAAGGAAGCCTGTAAAAAGCTAGAGACAGCCTTCTCCAGCTTCAAATCCTGCTCAAGCTCAGGCACCCGCTCAGCAGCTCGAACCAAGTCCGTGTTCGATTACATCAAAGAAGCAATCTCACGATGAAGCTCATTGGCTTCGTGCTGCATGCTCCCAGATTATAGTTGCATGGCTCTAGCTGAACAGAAGCGTTAAGGACAGGCTATACAAGCATAGAAGTCAATAAATAATGGTAAATATACGAATAACGAACAAGTAATGAAAGAAGAAGAGTATACATTAAAGGCAACAAAACAAAGAGGTCAACTGTGGAAAGTGTCCTAGCCACGTTCAGGGAATGCTCTCTGAATAAAATTTTGTAGTGGCACTGAGGGACCATTTCTGCAAGAAAGTCAGCGCGAGCAGAAAAGCAACCCATAGGGCCAGGACCAGGAACCCCTTTAGAGGTAGACCAACGAGGAAACAACGGAGAAAAGCTAACAGTGTGAACAAGATGAACCGTTAGAGTCTGAGCTCTGACCTGGGTGACAAGCAACAAGTTGGGGGGGGGTGTTCTAAGGCACTTCTTCAGAAGCAACAATGATGGGTTATAAGGTATAGGCTTATCAGCCCATCACCGATGCCCCTGGCTCAACAAGACTAGCTGGCCCAAGTGGTCTCAATGGATAGGACAGCTAAGCGATCCACTGGGATGGGATGACGCCTGTCGGATTAGCCACCAAACACCTATAACAAGGGATGTAGGTGTGCACACGAGGTATGATCTCAAAATCACTTTCACTATTTATCCAACAACCCTTTGAAACGAGATATGGCATACCGGAGCATCGGAACATGCATGACCCTGCACTTGCCTGCCTGAACTTAGTCAGTTTGGTTTGCAGGTCCGGGTGAACGCAAATAGGAAGAAGGTTGACAAGAAGGACATAGAAAATTCTTGCATTAACATTGGCGCTTTCTATGGGGATTCACATTAATTTTTAGCATCTGTGCAGCTCGAGTAGAAGGAAGGACAACCACCAGGGAGTTTGTTCTACCAGGTGGTCAGGGAAGATGTGACATATAGGGAGGTCGAGCCTACCCCTAAGATGAAGCCAATGGGGGAATGACAACAGCTTCCCACGGTGACAGAGCTCACAAACAACACGAAGATCCTCCAGAAAATCATGAAATATCAAAAGGAGGTTATGAGGAGTTTGAAAGAGATGGAAGAGTGAGAATAGCCAAACTAGAGAGAATATGGTATGTAGACGACAGAGCTCTTCCCGGAGCAGGAGGGTGATACTGAAGTACCCAAATGAGGAGAGATGGGGTCAGAAATAGTTCGAAGCAGAGCGAAAGCTTCCAAGAGCATAGCCACCTCCGAAAGGAAAACACAAGCCGGAGGTGAAGAAGCAAATCGTGAATGGCGAGCAGGTTACATGCCTCCACCAAGAGGAAAAGAACACATCTGATAATGTTTGCGCCTAATATCCCAGTAATTAGAAAGAAGACATGAACGCGCAAACTGTATACCCAAGGATGCTACCTGGGCATGGAGTCAGGCTGGTAACATTTTGATGGGCGCTGATGGGACAACTCTAGTCCCATCAGCCACCAAACCACATATAATGAGGAAGAGTGTAAGACACGAGGTACGATTTTCCAATTAGTATAATATTCACTTAGATACGCTTATACATGGCTTGAATGGCGAATGGGAGCGTCAGAGCAGGCACGACCCTGGGCTTGCCTGCCTAACCTCTCTCTAGCTATCTTGTAGGTTTAGGTGCATATTGGGTTGGTGTGGAGCAAAGGCGAGATAAGGGAAACGAGGTGTCCATAGCTGAGAAAATTTATGAACACCGCAAAAGACAAAGAGAGAATACACTCAGTGAAGGAGAGAGAGCATCCATGGTGACCGACATATACAACATCATAGGGGGAAACTCCGGAAGAAATACTAAGTCTCAGCAAAAGTCACGCTGCAGGCATACCCGCAGCCAATGCCGGAGGAGAAGAAGCTGGAAGTAAATAAATCAATTAAGTTTGACGATAGTGAACTGAAACTGGACAGATTGGCAGATGCAGACATGTTGGTTATCACAGTAAGAGTAATGGAAAAGAGAATTCACCGGACATATGTCGACAGAGAAAGCTCTGCGGAAGTCATGTACTGGAATTGTTTTGAGAAGTTGGATGAGAATACCAAGAGAAAGTTAGAACAGACGAGCACCCCAGTAGTGAACTTTGCAGACATAACACTATGGCCATAAATCACCATACTCCTCCCAGTGACGGTGGGAGAAGGCGAGAGAAGTAAAACTATGGACATGGAATTTTCAGTTTTAAACGCAAACAACCCCTACAATTTGATACTAGGCAGACCGGCGTTTGCATTTCTCAAAGACATAATGTCAACCCTGCATCTGTTTTTGAAGTTCCCGACCATAGGAGGGACAGCCATAGTAAAGGGGGAGCAACAGAGAGCTAGAGAGTACTATAGGATTGCACTCAGTAAGAGGAAACGAGATGTGAAGGTGAGAGTCGTGAGACATTGGTCAACAAAGCAAAACTGGTCAGGTTAATCATGGATGGAAATGACCCATCAAAGTTGGGCGCGGAAGTGGAAATGGTGACTTTGAACGAAGGCTGGTCGGTGCAGATGGGAACTGACCTCCTAGCTCAGGTGAACGACAACCTGATAATGACCCTGAAGGAGAACGGGCGGGCCTTCGCCTGGAAACTGGAAGATATGACGGGGGTGTCGAAGGATGTAGGTTGTCATGAGCTCAAGGTAGACCTCTCTTACAGGCCAGTCAAACAGAAGCAGAGGATGTTATACAGGGAAAGGAATGAAGCAGTCAACAAGGAGGTGAGCCAGCTAGTTACAGCGGGGATTCTATAAGGAATCCCTTATCCAACCTGGTTGGCCATTCTAGTGCTGGTTAGAGAAGACCGATGGTAGCTGGAGGATGTGTGTAGACTATACAGACCTGAATAAGGCCTATCCTAATGACTCCTGCTCTTTTCCAGTCATTGGCCTGAAGGTAGACACTTTTACCAACTATCCAATCAAAATTTTTCTTGATGCATATAAGGGATACCACCAGATCCCCATGCTGGAAAGTGATGTGGAAAAAACTGCCTTCATCACGAAGTAGGCGGTTTTTGGTTATCGTATGATGCCTTTTGGCCTGAGAAACACGTGAACAACATATCAAAGGGCGGTGGATAAAGTTTTACAGAAATAGATTGGGAGGAATCTAGAGGTGTATGTAGATGACATGGTGATAAAAATTAACCAGTATGAGACTATCGTAGAGGACGTCAAGGAGACTTTGTTGCAATTTGGGGATACCGGGATGAAGCTGAACCCGGCCAAGTGCTAATTTAGACTGGGGGCAGGGAAATCCTTGGGTACATGGTGTGAAGCAAGGGCCTAATTTTGAACCCCAAAAAATGAAGGCAATTTTAGAAATTAAACCCCCAAGCACGGTGAAGGAGGTTTAGAGCCTGTATAGGAAACTAGCGGCTATGAATCGTTTCATGTTAAGAGCAGCTGAAAGAGCCCTCCCATTTTTCAAAACTCTGAAAGGATATGTGGACAAAAGAGTGGTGCAATGGGAAGAGTTACTAGAGAAGGCATTTGAGGAGCTGGAGACCTACCTAAAGGATCTCCCCACATTAACAAGTCCAAGAAAGGGGGAAACTCTATACTTGTATGTGGCAGCGAGTGATGAGGTGGTGAGCGGAGCACTGGTTAAAGAAGTAAACAAAGTCTAGAGACCGGTATACTTAGTTAGCCGGGCCCTGCAAGGTCTTGAACAGAGATACACGAATCAAAAGAAGCTAACGTTGGCCCTGGTCCATGCAGTAAGGAGGCTAAGGCAGTATTTCCAAGCGCACCATTCAGGGAGTAACAACAGGACACTATTGGCCACCAATGAGGCCAGATTCGGAAAAGATGGCCAAATAATATCACAGGTGTCAAGAACACGTGAAAATGCAGAGGCTTCCGGCAGAGCGAATGACCAGTATAAGGTCACCCTTGCCCTTTCCAAAATGGGGGATTGACATCGCAGGACCATTCTCGGAAGCTGTAGGAAGAAAGAGTTTTTTTACTTGGTTCAATTGATTGCTTCAGGAAATGGGTGAAGGCGGAGGCCTTGACAAGCATAAAAGGAAGAAGAATGACAACTTTTGTTTGGAGGAGCATAGTGTGTAAGTTTCGCATCCCGCAAGTGATTGTAAGCAATAATGGAAAACAGTTCGCTTATGAACCTTTCAGGTCATGGTGCTAAAAAATGAACATAAGGCAGCAGTTCACCTCGGTAGCCCACCCACAGGAAAACGGGTAGATGAAAGTGACAAACAGGACGATTGTTCAGGGGCTGAAAAAAGAGGCTGGGATAAGTCAAAGGAGAATGGGAAGAAGAATTAATGAGTGTGTTGTGGGTATACAAGACTACGCCAATAACCGCTAAAGGAGAATCACCATATAGGCTGTGTTTTAGGATGGAGGCAATAATTCCCCTTGAAGTAGCAGCGCCCAGTATGAGATTATCAAAACCATTGAGCTAGGAAGAAAATGAAGGAGTTGTCAGGGAGAGCTTGGAGGCCCTGGATGAACTCAGGGAGAAGACGTCACTGAAGGAAGCAGCATATAAATGCTAGATGGTACAACATTACAACACCAGGGTACGGGTGAGGTCCTTGAAAGTGGAAGACTTAGCTTCAAGAAAAAATGAAGCAAGTTGAGCTCAGGGTCAGAAGAAGTTGAATGCTGTATGGGAGAGCCAATACAAGGTGACTGAAGTACTAGGAAAATGAGCATACAAAATGGAGATGATGGATGGGAGACCAATACCCAGGACCTGGGACATAGCTAACCTGAGAAGGTACTACGCTTAAAATGATTGTGAATTTATGCACGCATGATAACTACTTTTGGGCTGTTTAATATGACATATAGGCGAGATGGGGTTCTTGAAGGGATCAAATTTCTTGAGGACCTGTGAAAGGAAGATGATCCCGAGCAAACCTCGATCTACGTCCTTGCCCTCATTTTTGTGTAATGTTTGTAATGAGTGCAGGAAGAAAAGGAAAATGAATCTCTCACTGCACTCACCACCGGAGAAAGACCTGATTTTGGCTAAAGTTGCCGCGCTGGCGCAAACTGCCAGCGCAAAGTGTAGGCCGAATTTCAAAGTGGCAAAGAAAAATGAATCTCTAGCCGTCCCTAGTGCATGAGAAGGGCCCGATTCAGGCTAAAGATTCCGCACTAGCAAAAAATTCCATTGCAAAGTGCAGGACATATCTCAAAGGGGCTTAGGAATACAAATTTATGGATAATGCCAAAGCCGGGTAAGAATGAGTCGGAACAAAGACAAAAGCCTAGGTGATGGCTCCAATAGCCAGCACAATGTTAGGCCAAGTTATGTAAGACAAATACCACAAAACTCTTACTGCAATCGATGCCGGAGTTAAATGAAATAGTTTGAGGTCAAAGCTACAAACTCTGACCCTGGGAGGCAGCACAGATGCAGATTGAGTTTCAAAGATAAGAAGAAAAAAAGAAAAGAAAAAAATATGGGGAGAAGAATGATAGCCCCGACCCATGAAGGGTGCCGGAGAAAAACGTAACTAATGCAGTTCAGTCTGAAATATTTTTTAACATTAAACACAGCTCAAGGCCAAATCGAAAAAGGAAATTAATGTTAAAAGTTTGCTACAAAAAAAGAAACAAAAGCAAGCCAATAATTGTTTCATCCCTAGGCAGGGGAATAGAAAAGAAAAAAAGAGAAGTGGAAAAAGAAAGAGACATTTTCTTTCTTCAGGGCTTTGCCGCACCATCTTCTTCTCTAGCCTCCTTGGGTTCGCCCCTTGCACTAACCTACCCGGCATCACTGTTCTTTTTCGAGCTACTGGCATCTTGAGTAACTATCTCAGCATGAACCTCCATGTCTTCAGCTAGTTGTTGAGTCCCGCTAGAGGAATATGCATTGGCCATAAGGGGATACATTCGATGATGAAACTTTCCAACTCAGCCAATGACAACCCCGGGTACAGCTCGGAGAAATACTCAGCGAAGCTGTATTCCCGGAAAGGAATAACGGCATCACCAAGGCTAGCTCACAATTAAAATTTTCCTCAGTGTGAGAGTAGAGGTCAATGGCCTTCCTCAGAGCCCCGCTCAACAGCTCAGAGGCTTATTTATTTGTACCACGCTGGAATAAAGGCTCAGGAAGCCCTGAGTCAAGGCCAACTCTTGGAGGTTTTTAGGTCAGCAGCCTTGGCCTCAACACGGTTCAGGGAGCTCTGCAGAGAGCCAGTGATACCCTTCTCCAGCTCCATATCCCACTCCATCTCAATAACACAACGAGTGTGGTAATGCAGGGAGGCTAGGCCGTATTTCAACTCACCATTTTCCGCCCACAAGCTATCGATTTCTTCCTACATGGCCCTGGCGGAGCAGAGTTTCTAAAAGAAGAAAGCAAAAATTAATAAGCGAAAATAAAAAATAAAAAGAACTACATAAAGAAGAGAAGAGGACAAACCTCAAGAACGACCGTAGTTGACCGGTCGACAAAAGAGTTGGTGCCGGCAACATTCAGGGAGCGTTCGTGCAACCAGGCATTGAAGTGAAGAATGGACATGGCATGGGAAACTAGTTCTGTCCAAGCAGAGGCTCTTCGCAAAAAACCTAGAGCAGTTGTCTAGGAAGAAGAGTCGTGCGCAAACAGAGGTGAGAAAGGGATCGCTAAAATAGGTTGGGTTGCCAAAGAGAGGCCTTGATGACTAGCGGCGGGCGTCTCTGGGATTTACTTTAAGATAATGGTACATAGATGCAGGATGGGACCTGCCCCACTATATTCTCCTCTTCTCCACAACTTGCGGCGGACCCTCTTTAGAGAAGGCTCATCCTCGTCGACATCAGTGTTGGAGACATCAATTACCTCCACTTTTTTATCAACAACGCCAGTCGCATCGTCAGTATGGGAGGTTGGATGGCTGCTCCCAGCCTAGCGAGGGAGCCTTAACAGTTCCCCAAGAAAAGCAGCCACAGAAATTTTTTTCAAAAAAGAAAAGGAGAAAGATCATAAAGTAAAAAAATAAGAACATAAAAGGAGGGGGGCAGCAGGCAGAGTTAATAATCAAGACAAAGTAGTGAATACTGCTCAAATCGGCGAGACCCTCACTGGAAGAAATGGTGTTAGGGGAATATGGCAGGTCGATGACACGTAGGGTGGAATCACGTAAGAGGTGGTCTTACCCAATGCTCATGACCTCAAAGATGGAAATAAAAGGTTGCAGGAAAAAAGTTTCAATAGCAGTAAGACGAGAACCAGTCCCTTTTTTCGGCCTAGAAGGGTAAGTGACCCCAGCAGTACCTAGGACGAGGTCCTCGTCCAAAAATATGAACCACCTCTTCCACTCAACATGAGTGGGAAGATCAGTCAAGAACTTGACTCTATCCTATCGGAACTTCAAGAAAGTCAAGTTCGGGGGCATCCTGGTGGAATGGCAAAAAACACAGAACAGAGTAACGGAAGGTTGGATACAACGGATGCGGCACAGAACCTCAAAGCCTCAGAAAACCCTAACATAATTAGGGGGAATTTTAGTTAGGTTAAACTCGTAAAAGGCCAGAATGGCCTGAAAAAGGGAGAAAGAGGAAACCTAAGACAACACCGTTTGAGAGTTTCGAGATAAACAACGACCATGACCACGGGCATGTCTAGGATTGTATGGCTAACTCTAGGAAGAATAATATGGTCACAGATGTTATTAAAAATGATGTTTTTGGTACGAAGAGCCGCCCAGAACTCGGGGTTAGTGGTATCGCAGTATGAATCTGCCTTAGGGGGAGCAACATTGGAAACTATAGTAATAAAATAAAACGACGGGAAGAAAGAAGATAGGAGAAGGCAGAAAGGGTACCTGTAAGAAGGTCAAAAGTCATCGGAGAACCAAAAAGTTGAGCGGAAATACACAGACAAAATCGCAGAGAGGAGAAGCAGTGAGAGAAAATGACGAAGGATGTGAACGGGCTAAAATAAAAAAGGAAGACAAGATTGACAAGGGCAATTAATTCCCTCGACAGAAAGGGCGACAAAAAGTAATGATGACTTCCTTGGAAGAGAGCAATGGTTACGCAGCTAGAATGTAGAAAACTGTCAGAACGGGACACATGACGGGCATCCAGATAGGTAGCGTAACCTTAAATAGGTGCATTAATAAGAAGGAGATCATACGTTGGTGAGCGGTTTCAAAAACCAAAAAGGACCGCCAAAAATTCCCAGGAAAAACGGGAGTAGCTCCCAGAGATGCTTCCTGCTCTCAGGAACACTACTTACTCCCTAGGACACTACCTTCTCCTTGAAGTTATGGTTTCAAGGCATGAAAAGCCAGGCTCCGACACAGCCATTGACCTGCATGTCCATCTACCTGATAAGGCCATTGGCTGAGGGGACTTGATAATGTACGGGCATATTGGCCCAGTAATTAGAAAGAAGGCATGAACACGTAACATGTATACCCATGGACGCTACCTAGTCGTGGGGTCAGCATGTAGTGTTTTGATGAGCGCTGATGGGATAGCTCCAATCCCATCAGCCGCCAAACCACATATGACAAGGGAAAGTGTAGACACAAGTTAAGATTATCCAATCAGTCGACTATTCACTTGGATACGCTTCTACATGGCTTCATTGGCTAATGGGAGTGTCGGAGCAGGCATGGCCCTGGGCCTGCCTGCCTGACTTCTCTCTGCCAGTCTTTTAAGTTCAGGTGCATATTGGGCTGGTGTGGATCAAAGTTGAATATAATAAAAAATTTGGTATTAACAACGTTAAGGATAAACCCCTCTGAGAAAGGCAGAAGATGAGTCAAGGAAAGGGAGTAGGGCGTCTCCATTCACCAGGAGGTACAGTTGTTCACAGCAGACCTAAAGTTGAAGATATCAGTGAACCTGGGAAATTACAATGGAGAAGCATATTTGGAAGATCACTTGCAGACATTCCGCACCAACTTGCACTTTTTGCAATACCGCAGGCCATTTGGTGCAAGGTGTTTGCAATCATCCCGACCACAGCTTCCAGGTTGTGTTTAAAGAACATGGAGAAATAAACCATTGACAACTTCGCACAACTTGAGCATAAGTTCTTGACAAGCTTCATGAAATGAAAAAAGTTCCAGAAAATGCGGTCCGAGCTGTTAGAAGTCAGTTAGAAACTGACAGAGATCCTTTCAGTAAACTGGGAAAGGTTCAATAACGAGGCTAACCATGTAGAGGAGAGAAGTAGCCAGTTGCTCATAGAAATATTTATAAATGGCTTGAGGCCTAAGATACTATTGAGGGACTTCACCCTGGATTCCCCAAAATGATTGATGAAGTTATGAGAAGAGTCAGAAATTTCATGAAGGCATATTTAGCTGACAAGAGAAGGAAGGAGACCCAAGACTATCAGGGTCATTACAGGGGTGACGCCAATGGAGATGGAAGAAAGATAAAATTTGGGCGCACCAAGATAAGAACCCTGTAGTCATCGAGAAGGTCCAAAAGGGTAGAGATGGCTTTCACACCCTTCATCAAGACACCCAAGGAAATAATTTCCCTTTGCACAGGGAAAGGTATACTGGATGTGCCACTAGAGATGTAGGCAGACCCCAGCAATAGAAACAAGTCTCATTTCTGTGACAACAATGAGGACCATTATCATGGCATAAACGATTGAATCCACTTGAGGCTAATCATATAGGACTGCATATAGAGCCGTGAGCCAGAACACCGGGAAAAATGCGAGGACCCACATTAATTTCACTTTCCAGAGCAAGAATAAAAATGGAGGATTCCGAAAGCAGAAGGACGGTCGTGGGAAGCCAAGGAGCCCTGACAAAGAGAGGGTGTGATATAAGAATATGAAATTCGCTAGAGCTGAAGCAGGAGAGAATCGGGGGTAAAGGAGAAGAGAAACCACCCCCCAGAGGACAGCAGAATAGCAATGGTGATGGACATATACGCCATTATAGGCGGAACCACTGGAGGAAGGAGAGAATATTAGTAGAAGGAACGCTACAGTATAACATCAAAGCCAACAACAGTAGACCAGAAGTTAGGTGCAAACGAGGCAATAACGTTTGACGCGGAATATTCGATACTAGGCAGGCGTGTTGGTGGCAACACAGTAGTAATTGTGGCTAAAGGAATGGACAAAAGGATTCACCGGGAATATGTAGATGGCGGGAGCTCGACAAAATCATATCCCAATATTTTTTTGAGAATCTGAATGAGAACATACGGAGAATGTCGGAACTAACAGATATCCCACTGGTAGACTTTGCGGACTGGACAGTGTGGCCGGGAAGAACCATACTTCTTCCTGTGATGGTAGGAGAAGGGGACAGAGGTAATACCATGGACATAATGTTCATAGTAATGATGGCAAACAACCCGTACAACATGATACTGGGAAGACGGGTTTTAGCACTGTTAAAGGGAATAGTGTCAACCCTGCATTTACTCCTAAAGTTCCCAACCAGGGGAGGAGTAACCATGGTTAGAGGAGATTAGTATAAAGCAAGGATTTTCAAAGAGTTTCCCCCACAAGTGCAAAAGAAACGACGAAAGTGAGGGCCAGGAGATATAGGTTAGTAAAGCTAGACCTGTCAAGATAGTAACAGGCGGAAATGACGGGCATGGAAGTACAAGTAGTTCAGCTAGGCGCAGACCAGTCAGTATAGGTGGGGACATCCATCCCACCTGAGGTTATAAGCAAACTAGTAAAGGTGTTAATTGTAGAATAGGTAGGCTTTCTCCTAGAAACCAGAAGACATGAAGGGAGTACAAAAAGAAGTTGGATGTCATTAGCTAAAGGTAAAACCGTCCCACAAGCTTATAAAACGCAAGCGAAGGTTGTTGTGTAAAAAAACAAATGAGGCGGTGAATAAGAAGGTTGGCCAGCTGGTTGTGGTAGGGATCCTACAAGAAATCTCTTACCCAACTTGGCTAGCTAACTCTGTGTTGGTGAAGAAGATAGACAGCAATTGGAGGATGTGCATAGATTACATGGACCTAAACAAGGCCTGCCCAAAGGATTGTCATGCGCTGTCGGTCATTGATCAAAAGGTAGACGCTCTTACCAATTATCCAATTAAATTCTTTCTTGATGCATAAAAGGGGTACTACTATATTCCCATGCTATGAAATGATGTGGAAAAAACTTCCTTTATAACTGAGAAATGAGCCTTTTGGTATCGAATGATGCCTTTCGGTTGGACCAACGCTGGAGCCACATACCAAAGAATGGCGGTCAAAATTTTCCAGAAGTAAATCGGGAGGAACTTGGAGGTGTATGTGGATGACATGGTGATAAAAAACAGTTAGTATGAAACTTTTGTGCAAGATGTCAGGAAGACCCTGGTGCAGTTCAGAAAGACAAAGATGAAACTAAACCCGTTGAAATGCCAATTTATAGTGAGAGCAGGAAATTTCCTAGGGCACATGGTGTCGAACGAGGGGCTTCGAGGGAAATCCAAGAAGATAAAATCAATATTGGAAATAAAATTTCCAAAACACAGTCAAGGAAGTGCAGAGCCTGAACGGGAAGGTGTCAGCCATTAACCGATTCATGTCTAGAAAAGCAAAAAGAGCATTCCCTCTCCTGAAAACATAAAAAATGTGTGTAGACAAAAAGGGGGTTGTACAGTGGGGGGAACTAGAGAAAAAGGCATTCAGAGAACTTAAATCCTATCAGAGAGATCTCCCAACCTTAACCAGCCCAAAAAAAGAGAAATGGTGTACCTATATGTAGCAGCAGGCAAGGAAGCAGTCAGCGGAGCCCTAGTCAGAGAGTAGAACAAGGTTCAACGAATTGTGTACTTTGTGAGTCTGGCCCTGCAAGACTCAAAGCGGGATATTCAAGTCAGGAAAATCTTACCTTGCCTTTGGTCAACACTGCAAGAAGGCCGAGGCAACACTCCCTGGCACACCCTATGACAATACTGACCAATCAGCCATTGAAGGCGATATTAATCAATCTAGAAGCTTTGGGTACACTAGTAAAGTGAACAGTGGAGCTAGGAGAGAACGCTATTGAATAAGCCCCAAGAAAAGCAATTAAAGGGCAGGTAATGGCAGACTTTCAAGCAGAGTTGCCCAAAGAAGTAAAGACACATGCGATGAAAGAAACACAGAACCCCTCTTAGGATGTAGATAAGCATGGACTAATAGGCCAAGATGTGAAGAAGTTGTATGTGGATAGAGCGTCTGGAATAGAAGGAGCAGGCGCAGGCCTGGTGATATTAGACCAAGAAGGGGTAAAGGCAACTTATGCACTTTGCTTAAAGTTCCTAGCCTCAACCAATGAAGTAGAGCACGAAACGATAATTGCATTCATGGAAATAGCTAGGAAGCTAGGGGAAAGGAGGTTGCAGGCCCACGGAGACTCAATGTTGGTAGTTAACCAATATAGCAGGCAGTATGCTACGGAGGAAACAATGATGATAAAGTACAGAGATAAAGTGTGGAGCTTGGCGGTTGAGTTCGAGGAGTTTTATCTGGAAGTTGTATATGAACGAAACACCTGGAACAGAAGGAGCAGGCACAAGCCTTGTGATATTAGACCCGGAAAGAGTAAAGGCAACTTATGCACTTTGCTTCAAGTTTCTAGCCTCAACCAATAAGGAAAATTACGAAGCGCTAATTTCATTCATAGCCAGGAAGCTGCAGGCCCATGGAGACTCAATGTTGGTAGCTAACCAATAAAGCAGGCAGTATGCCTCAAAGGAATTAATGATGATGAAGTACAGAGATAAAGTGAGGAGCCTAGCGGCTGAGTTCGAGGATTTTGACATAAACAGAGTTCAAAGATTGGAGAACACGAGACCCAATGTGCTGATCAAGGTGGCATCCTAAGCACATGCAAATTTAACTAGATCCTTAATGGTCGAGTAGCTGGATAATAGGTCAACCGATGGAAAAACGGGTGGCAGCGGTACAGGATGCGACAACCAATTGGACGACGTCCATAAAAAATACCTAGGACATGGAACACTGCCAGCAGAGGGAAAAATAGGTGAGAAGAGTCATGACAAAATCACTGCAGTAAACCATAAAAATTGGTTTACTGTATAAGAGGGGTCACATAGAGTCGTCGCTTAGATGCACAGAGCCCAAACTGGCAAGCACGACCCTTTTGAGGGTTTTCTTTGGAGGATTTTGGCGGTTATTTGGGTTTCAAAATCACCCACTAGCACAAGATACTTTTCCATTAATATGTTATTTGGCAGTCACGCAACCTGTCTGAATTTCTGTCACGTGTATCCTTCTAACAGTTTCTGCATGCTGGCTGCGTAATTTTCGCCAATCCTTAGTAGGTTATCACTATTATTTTGTTGTGCTGTCTCTTGAGAAATTATTTTTTCCTAACTTCTTTTCACCTTTCCTTTCTTTTCCTACCTATTCGCATTCTTCGACATTTTCTTTCTCCATCTTTTCCCTGTTCTTTCGTCTGTTCTCCCAAACAATCTCGTCCTGACTTTTGTTTCCCGGGGGCCTCTAATTCTTCTCTAGGTACCATCTCTACTTTTTCTATCTTTCTTTCTTCTCTCATTTTATTCCTTTCGCTACCATGGTTTCTACTGTTGGCCTTTCGAAAGCGGACTCTTACTGTGACACAACTAACCCTTAGTTTAGAGTGACCCTTGGTGTTATCTTAGCCACCTTTAATGCCCAATAAGTCAGTTTCTATGACATCTGTGACCACATTCTATTTCCATGTGTCGGCCAAATAGTGTTAGATGTGCCTGCAGGCATAGTCACCCTCTACCTCGAGACTATCGAGAGCTGCTGCCTTTGATTCCCCCTTTCTTTTTGTTTCCAGGCCGTTCTAGCCTTCTATGAGTTGGGACTGAGTGATCTTCCACCTAATTCTATTCGTGTCCTCCAGGACTTTGAAGTCCTATGTCACCTCCTCCACATTGAGCCTTCTGTCATTCAATTTCGTGTTTTTTTCCACTCGGCTAGGATACCACCTGACTTGGCTTTTTTGAAGTTCCGGCATGATGGGACCAAACTTCAAACCAACCTTCCCACTCATTTCAAGTGGAAATTCTAGTTTATCTTTGTGGATGAGGACCTTTTTCTGGGCTTGGACGAGGCTGAGAGGGTGGCCTATCCATCCGGCCTAGAAAATGGACAAGGGTCCCGCCCTAGCGCCGCTGGGAGGTCATCGCCGTACCTCTCAAAGATACTATTTTTAAGCCCAATATGCTCACTAAATACAACTAAGTAGATAG
>JAULKM010125350.1:0-20258 GCA_032355605.1 Rubia tinctorum | reverse complement strand
TCACAATGATGTAGTCGGCACACTACAATCAACAAAGGTATTATAAAGATGCAAGAATGTTCATATGTCTATATATGGAAGATGGTGGAGAAATGACTTGGAGTGTGGTGGTTCTTAGGAGTAGTTGGTTGAGAAGAAGAAGAAATGATTCAGTATTTTGGGGCAGATGTTGCGATCACGACAACACCGTCGCAACTCGCGACAGAGTGTCGTGACTCGCGATTGGTCTTTTGCAATCACGAGAAAATGGAACTGGAAGTTGCAAATTCTCAAAATCCCTCTGATTTCCATCGTGATCACGACAGGGTTGTCGCGACTCGTGACACCTCAATCGCAATCGCAATCGCAAAAATGTAGACCTGGAACTTTAAAATATCTAGATCTTGTCCTGATTTTGGTTGCGATCGCGATGGAAATGTCATGAATCGAGACCAAAATGGACTGGGAGTTTGAAAAAATACCCTATTCGTCGCAACTAGCGACAGAGCTATTGCGATTACGACAGACAGGGTCTCCCACACTTGTAAAACAAATCCAAAATTTACCAACTTTCAGGACTTTCTTCCCTTTGTCATGGCTATCATTCCTTAATATTCTCCAATGCAATGCAATTCATCTTTCTACAAAATCATGGAAAAACATACCGTGAAAAGAACAGGATAAAATAACAAGAAATAATGACAAAAACCATAATAAAAGCCGAATTTACTTGCGTTGTTGGAGCGACTTAGCTCCGTATGTTTAAGGTCATCGGAATGACCCTAATGTTATCCATATGGTGAAGCTTTGGACCCTCTTACCATGAGCATCCAAAAGTAGAGAGGTGGGGGTACAAAAATTTCAAGAGAAAAGTCTTTGTGGAGGTGGAGTTGGTTTTAAAGGGGTGGGGTGGTTAGGAGGCTTGGTATAGTCTTTTTGCTCCTCTCTTATCTCCTTCAAAACTTCCTAAAATGGTGGAGTCGGTTCACTAGGTGTGGGTAGGGGTGATGATGGCAATGGATGTCGCACAATCACCCCTTCCTCAATTTATTTGTATTCAACTGCCGACTCCTCACCCCCTTCGAACTAGAACTCATTCGTCAAGGTGACCTCACTCACCGCATCTTCAAGTTTGTCTTGGGATGGTGTATCTTTGGAATAACGAGCTTCCATTCAGATCACCACTTCCATCATGTTGCTCACATGCCCCTCCAAAGCCTTGAGTCTTGATGAAGTTTGAGTTTCCACTTCCTCATTAATCTTGGCTAACTTGGTCAAGTTTGCTAATGTATTCACGATCTTTGCGTTTGTCAAAATTAAACCTTCTTCTTCGGATTGGTTTTGGGGTATGGTGTAAGGTAGTGGGGGATAACAAAGGGAAGCAGGAAGCAACACACACCTTGTGTCATTTCCACTTCCTTAGTTCGAGGTCTCCCTGTGCCAAAACATCGAGGCCTCCTGTTTCAGGAAAAAGAAAGCAGAAGATCAAACCCTTAACCCATAAATAATTAGAACTTTGAACCCTTAACCCATAAATAATTCGAAGCTCAAACTCTTAGCCAGTAAAAGATTCGAAGTTCGAACCCTTAGCTAATGAAGACTTGAAGGTCCAAAACCCTTGATCAACGGTAGACTCAAAAGTCAAACCTATAGCCTAAGAAGGGCTCGAAGGCCAAACCTTTAGCTTTCTGGGAACTTATTGATAGTAAATTAATAATAGCAGGCCTGAGCGTCCCCATCTTTCCAGCCCAAGTCAATTGAATTTCCTCGTGAATTATAATCTTTGTGTAATAACCATTGAATTGGCCCAGGGGAAAACCCTAGTGCTTGCTCCACAAGAAAACAAAATAGTTGTCCTACCTAATCCTACAAGCTTCTAGCAAGCTGACATATATAAGGAGAGACTTAACACTATTCACTCAACTAGTTCATTCCTAATTACAAGGAAGATATCTGACTTTATCTTCGGAGCCTATTCCCCCAAGACAACTTTGGGGGCTTTGACTTGCAGATTCCGGCCAAGCAAGCTCTTGACTTATCTCCGGTGGTTTGGTGGTGCATCAATGAACTTGTGGAGTTGTAAAATGGTTGGTTTTGATGTTTAAATGCGTAAGATTCCTTAAGTTTGTTGTTTTTATTAAACTTATTCGGTGTTTGTTACATGCTAGATACAATTTCAACTACATGATGCAACACAGGAAATTATCTACAATTGATCAGAGATGATCCATGAGTACCCCTTCATATGTTGTATAGTTAGAAATACTTGAAATTTATTATACTTGTATTAGTCTAACTCTCTTGCAATTCACAAAATATAGTTCAGCTTTAGAATTGTGTCAATCAAATCCCAAGGCTTACATGTCTATTATTAACTACTCCTTTCGTCCCAACTCTTTTTGCAGAGAGATAAAGAGGGAGTATTTTTAAGCATCCATTATTTTATCAATTCTGGCCCATGTGCTAGTGAGGTATTTGTATTTTATTTTTCATTTCATTTCATCCATAATTAGTCAATTTTGTGGGCCTTTAAACACTTTTTGGGCTTGTAATTTTTACTGCCTAAACACAATCATAATGGAGGGAATAGCTAAAAATGTGATGGTTTCAGAACAAAATTTCAAAATTCAGAGCCAAGAACATGAACAATACAAAAATTTTAAATTACAAAGACCAAAATTAGTACTTAACCCAGGATTCTACCTTTACTATAAATACATCTAAAATCTACAAAGCATTCACACAATAAATTCATCATGGTCCCAACCATGAAAATATTCTTTGCACTCAACCTTTCTCCAACATTCCCTACACTCAACCATTCTCCAACATAAAAACTCAGCAACATCGACAAAATTCTTTTTGTTTTTTCGTACCCTAAGGTTTAATCTTAGCGTTCATCGAGCCCTACCAAACCTTACAGACTGATTTCTCTCTTGCTTCTAGATCTTCCCGTCATTATCGGGTAATCGAAGTAAAATGAGAGGGGAGAAGAATATGACAAATCAGGAGAGGCAACATGTTGTTGAGTTTTTGTTGTACAATAACAGGGCTGGAAAAATACTTCAATGGAAGAGAATGGAGGCAATAACAATGTTAAATTGCAGCAATAGAACTGTGAGTTACATATGGTCTAGAATGAAGCTCCAACTGTCTATGGGGTAGCCGCTGGACTTGAAATCCAGAATGCTCAGTCATCCGGGCTACAACAAGAAATACATAAAATTGGAGGCATTGCGAGCATTACCTACAGCTAAACAAAGAACAATCAGAGGCACAAGTGCATGTTTCGGATAGGTAAGAGCACAATATAATGAGTTGCGGCAGCAAGGGTTACCAGGAGCCATAAAAATAGTATAAAGCCAGCCCTAACATTTCAACACAAGGCACACAAGTTATAGTTCTGCCTATCAAAATTGCAGAACAACTTTCAATTCTGGACCATGGACAATGTTATCCACTTAGATAAGAAGGGGCTTTACATGACCAAGCCAACTGTATGTTATCTTTTAGCACTGGGTAAACTTGAACCCTTAAGAACGGGTTAAACATAAGTGTAATATTCTAAAGCTTATGTTAATGTGTAATGTGAATAGGCCACTTTACAGCCATGATGGTGTTTTACTTTTTATGGGAATTTTGGGGTGTTCCCATTTACTGAGAAGGTTGAAGCATAAAGAACCAGCATTAACCATCCAAGAGGAACTATGAAAACAAACATGTGAAGAAGATCACCATAATTATAACACAAGTAAAGATTATACTCCCTCATTCCCAGGTTAAAATGCACATAATCATTTTCACGCTCATCAAGAATCTTGTTTAATCGTTAATATCGTTAATTATGTATAATAACGACAAACAAAAAGTTACTTTTTGAGAAACTACTTATTATGACGAATCCAATAATATCACACACGATAATATTATTGCTTATATATCTACTAAAATATGCAGTCAAATTTTGATAGAAAATAGTGTCAAATAGTAAGTGTGCTATTTGAGCTGGGACAGGGGGAGTACAAGAAATCATTCAAGCAATCAAAGCACGTTGGCCACCATTTCAAGCACATTTACCATCAACAAGACAATTGCAAGGCATACATTAGAATTCAAATCCTCAATTCTGGGCAGTAGCTGACTCTGATGGTTTTCATATCAACTTGGTAAGTCAACCAGCTAAATCCCCAAATCTCAATGTATTAGACCCTGGTTTTTTTAACTCCATAAAAAGTCTACAACATGAAACACCAAGTACAAAAATTTATGGGTTACTAGAAGCAATCTACAATACATATGACATAGAAGATCCAACAATATTGAATAAGGTTTTTCTCACCCACCAAGCATCAATGATAGAAGTCATAAAAATGAAGGGATGCAACAATTACAAGATGCCTCACATATCAAAAGCTACGCTTATAAGGAGAGGAGAAATGCCAAGGATGCTTAGTTGTGATGAGGGAATTGTACGTGAAGCCATTGAGCACCTGGTTACAATTCAAGCTATTCAAGGAACGAGGTACTTGATGCATGCGTTGGGGTATCAGGTGCAGCATAATGGATGTTAGTTCCTATCTTTTGAATGGGTTAGACTAGGGGTGACATTTTGAAAACCTGAAAACTTGTTTCTTCTAGTGTGATAAAAAAGTTTTATTTGTAACCCAATTCAAATTAATGCAAGTTTCATTTCTAGTTGTGTATAATTTTCTATCAAGCCATAAACAAAATGGGAATGCACAGGTATCATGCACTTCGTGAATGCACTCCAAGGTTCTTTCACATTCAGGCCCAAATGAAGATTTAAAGAAACAGTCACAAAAGAACAGTCACACAAAAATGAGTACAAATATCAATAAAGTCACACAAGAACAGTCACACGAGAACAGAGATCATGCATAAATTAGTACAAACACTTACACATATCAGGGTTCAATATAAATGGTTAAAAACTTGCATATATCAGGGTTAATCCTGCAACTATATAACAAGGTTCAGCAAAAATCATTACAAACATCAGTAAAGTCACACAAGCACAAAGATCATGCATAAATTTGTACAAGCACTTGCATATATCAGGGTTCGGCTTAAATGGTTAAACACTTGCATATATTAGGGTCAAGCAAGCCATCATACATTAAGGTTCAGAAAAAATTAGTACAAACATCAGTAAAGTCACACAAGAATAGTCACACAAGCACAAAGATCATTCATAAATTAGTACAAACACTTGCATATATCAGGGGGCCAGCATAAATGGTTAAACACTTGCATATATCAGGGTTCACTCATCCAACATATATCAAAGTTCAGCAAAAATCAGTACAAACATCAATAAAGTCACACTGGAACAGTCACACAAGCACAAAGATCATGCATAAATTAGAGACCAAAGAACAAACAAGCAACAAAGAACTAACATAACCAAGTTACTCCCTCTTTGTAGGCAAAAACATATTTGAATCTAAACATATAGGAAGATCCGCCCATTTTATTAAGGTATCTTAGTTATGATGATCCGGTTCCATAACACAAAAACAAGCAACAAAGAAAAATCAATCATTAAAGAAAGCTAACAAATTTTACAGATTTAAATGAAAAATGGATAAATACTTAACTTTTTTTGCCTTTTCCCTCTGTTTAGCACGGTGGAGAAAAACCACAAAGACAGAGAATAAATATCTCAGCTGTCAAAAACACTGAGTCGATTCGGTCAAGGCTGATTAGAAGAGGCGCAACTAGCATATGATCCACTGGTGACCTAGACACGCTGTCAATTAGGGTCAGACACCGAACGTAAATGGAAGGAGTTGTCCGACATAACCCTAAAGGGTTGTGACTCAACCACAGGGTCTAGGTTCGAGCCAACTAAAGACCAATAACTTGACATCGCCGGCGAAGCACAACCGGGGTACCACCCACAATTCAAGTATGGCACGACGGAGGTAACAGAAGGGAATATGAAGGTGAAAAGTAGACATGGGTGGCGCCATCAACTGATCTAGCTAGGGACAAAACCCTATGACCCTAGGGAAGCACCACTGAGGGTTTTGAATCACCTGCGTCGCCACTAGAGACGGTTTCAGCCTCATCGGCTGGTGAAAACCCAACAGTTTTGGTCGAAGAACGGGATTCCTCTACATAACATTTCAAACACTCACCCCCGTAATTAAACCCATAACGAGAAAACCCAGATGAAGCCATTAAAAAAGCGATGTCAAATAGAGGAGGATGATAAGAATCGATGGGAGCGGAGAAAAAGAGGAAGAAGATGAGAAAGTAGAGAGAGTGAGGCGCAGATGAAACCCTAATTGGGTTCTTTTAGAGAGGGAAGATGAAAATTGGTGGGAGAGAGTAAATGCGTGAAGAATCCCGATGAGTGAAAATAAAGTCGTTCTGAAAAGTGAAAGATGAAGGGATAAGAATAAGTCGTTTTGAATTTCTGGTTGGTGATATGTTTATTGTGGGGCGAATAATTAGGTAGATGATTTTGGGTTAGGGTTAGTTAAGTGGGTAGTTTGGGCTGGGTTAGGGAAATTATGTTTGAAACAATTGGGCCAGACCAATTAAAATAATAAAACTGACCAAAATTGAAAATAAAGTGAAGAGTGCAAAAATAGTTGTAATGTTTCAAAGAGGAAGGAGTGCAAAAATAGCTTGGACAGAAGGAGTATGATTCAATATCAGCAATTACCATGCATGTGTGTGCTTCATTGAACCATGTTTTCATGGTGTCTGAAGCACGAAAACCATCAATTTTTTTAAATGTTTAGAGTTCTAGGCTAAGAAGTACGTTATTCAGTACTTTTGCCGGTTTTTCCATTACTTTGCATTCAATATGAAATTTACCATTACTTTGGTACTGAATTTGGTATTCATAATGGCTGAATTTAGAAATTTTCATGAAGATAAAGTATTGTGCGAAACAGTTTCACGGCGAGACCAAAAATTAATGTGCAATATTATGAAGTTTAATTATTCCAATTATAATATAAGAAAGTTTGGGAGAGGAATGAGAGATATAGGTGCAAATACTACTTTTTAGGGGTGTTGGGCATAAATAATTGGGATATTAATCTTTCCGGGTCATAAGAATCTTGCAGATCAAGAATTTAGGCCGGAGAAATTTGCGGATATTTCCTCATTTCCGCGCAATGCGCGGATTTTTACCGGCAAACTTGATGTTTCATTTTCAGTGCTTGATATTTCAACTAAAACTGGTGATGTTTTTTCATAAGTTTTTTTCCACTAAAATCATGAGTTTTAAAGTTAAATTTTGATATTTTATTGTAAATATCGTGTTTGCATGTTAATTTTTAAACACTTTATAGATGTTGACACTAGTTAGTGATATTTTATTATCTTAAATTTTATCTTATAGGAATAATTTATATTTTCAATTTGATTAATGTATTAGTTTTTTAGCACGCTCTTTCAAAAGTAAACTTTGATGTTTTTTCCCAATCTTATAGGAGTATATTTGTTTAGTATATCCTTGATGTATCAACTGTGAAATGGTTATATATTTTTAATATTGATATATATTTATTTTGATATTAGTGCCACATTTGTTGCACAGTTTGATGGTTTAAAATTCATGTGTGTGTTTTATAAATTTCCTTCCACATTGTCAATAGAGGAAATTTATAATTTCAGTTATGGATACGTGGAAGGAGTACATCGTGTGGATGAAAAATTTCCTAGAAGATATTTGACTATCATTCCAAGAAAGCCTAAAAGAATTTGGCCAAGAATACACAATACTTTTTTTCCCACTGGGTTTTTTTAGTGAGGTTGTGTAAGCTTTGTCCTAAAGCCAAGTGAGAGATGTGGACAACCAAAATGATACTAATGTCACTCCTCGTTTCATGAAGACCGGAAGAAAGAAGCCATGATTTATAAATTTTAAATTTTAACAATCCGCCACCTGGGTCTTGTAATAGGTAGAATTTGGGGTTGAATACTATTAGTTAGTTAGTTAGTCGGTTAGTAGGTTAGTTAATTTTTTATTTTCAGCCAAGACTATGAAACTTCATCCGAGATATTATTTTTATTCTTGGATTAGATTAGGACATTTAGTTGTAGTTAGTTTAGGACAAAGAAGACAAATCCTATTTGAACTAGATTTTTGCAAAATCTTGTATTATTTGTGTGTGCCGATTTCTCCATATAAAAAGGAGAGATGGCCGAATTATTTTTAACTATTTTATCAATCAAATATTCAAAAATTTTGAGTTATATGCATTGCTTGAGAGCGTCTTCATTGTTGCTTAATCCCGCGGGTTAATTAAGTAGCAATACCTTCGATTTGTGAACTAATCATGCAGGCTAGTTTGCTTCATAAATCTCGATTGTTCAAGATCCCGAGGGCTAGTTTAGATCAGTTTGTGTGGCTATACTAGGGTTTGCAAAATCCATCGTTTAGTCAAAGATCTAAAATTCTGCAATCCAGAGTTTTTACAAGGAGTATCATATCAGTTGGTATTAGAGCAAAGCGAAAGATCCTTGTGGCCGAAAACTTCAGAGATTTTAAGTTCTTGCATTATTTTATTTTCAAAATTTTGTTCTAAATTTATAAACTCTTTCGTATCATATTTTAACTATTTTTATTTGATCTTTCTTAGCAAGAGGATTGAATCTAGAGTCAAAGGACATCGAAGGGTCAGGGAGTTAGAATACTTCGGTATTACTATCCTCCTTCACCTTCATCAATCAAGTCAGGAGGACGTCGAAGGGTATGAGTGTTAACAAGTATTATCTGCATTCACCCCCCGGTCAGTTTCATAGATTTAGGCAACTTATTCAGTTTATGTGCTTTTGATATTTTTTTTGTCCACTCTCTGAAAAATTATTGCATGCTCACAATCTTATTTTTTTATTACATTATCGTTCTTTGATTCCGTGATCTTGAATTTTTCTTGAATTTTTCTTGAATTATTGATTACACCTTATACAAAAAAAGAGTCTTTGTGTGTTTTCTATATATAGGGTATATTATTGATCCTTAAGATCTTAAATATATACCTCGAAATTCATTTGAATAGAGAGGAAGTTATCGCAGTGTTCTTAATCTTCACGTTTTTAAAATTTGGCAACTTATTCCAAAATTTTCGATATTAAAAACAAAAGGGTAGCAGATTTTGGTGTTGAAAAATCCATCTCTAGGGTTTTTAGGATTTGAAATTTGGGGCTGTTTTATAATTTTGAAAGTTTGGGAACTGAATTGCAAATTGCGAAATTTGGGAAGTTGTTTTCGGATTTTAATTAGTTAGGGATTAATAATCTGATTGTGTGGTTATAATTTGAAAAATAAGGAAGAAAAAAAAAATAAATCCTAGTTGGAGAAGGATAAGGGTAGTTATAAACTCTTATAAACACTAACCGACTTGTAATAAAATTCAGTTTTGAATCAAAAACCAACTTGGGTTAGAAAATCTCGTGGGAACATCTTGTGGCAGCAATTAGTTGAGGGAACCCAATTTCTAAATGGAATTTTTGTGTGGGCATAAATAACATCATATTCTTAGGGAAGAAGAAATAACATTTTCGGAACTTTGTTGCCTAATTTGAAGCGTTTTTGTTTTGATCATAACTTCTTCAATATAACTCTGATTCAAGTCATTCAAATTTTATTGTGTTCCTTATTCTTTGTAAATTTTGAAATTTTAGATCGTAGAGCCCAATTTTGAGTTTATATATTTTAAAATTTCTAAATAAGATCTGCAGTACTTTTCTCCTATATTGATTTGAATTTGCGGTGAATTGATCAATTGTCCTCACATTAGCGTTTGCCTTGTGAGTTGTGAGTGTTATACACTTGGTGAGTAAGTTTACTAAACAAAGGGGAAGGGGGAACATTTATTACTAATCAGTTGTTTCTTCTTAGCAGGGATGGCGGACGATCCGTTCATCTCGCCTTTTGTTGGCAGTCCCAACAATCGTCCTTTAATGAATGCCATGAATGTCATGAATTCATTAATAAAAAATGTTCAATGATTTTTCTAGGAAGGTAGATGAGTTGGCAAATCCCACGCCACCTCGTTCTGCAAGACAAGTTGAATCTGGTTGTGACATCAAAGGTTTAAAGCATGGTATTCCTAGATTTGAAGGTTGACACAATTCTGCAAAATACTTGGATTGGGAGAGGCAGATTGAGATCTTTTTTGATGTTAACAACTACTCTGAGAAAGAGAGGATCAAAGTCGCACATTATTCTTTCACCCATAGGTAGATTTTTTAATAGGTAGATTTTTGGGTTGAATACTATTAGTTAGTTAGTTAATTTGTTATTTTCGGCCAAGACTATGAAACTTAAGTCGAGATATTATTTTTATTCTTGGATTAGATTAGGATATTTAGTTGTAGTTAGTTTAGGACAAAGAAAACAAATCTTATTTGAAGTAGGTTTCTGCACAATCATGTATTATTTGTATGTGTCGATATCTCCAAATAAAAAGGAGAGATGGCCGAATTATTTTAACCATTTTATCAATCAAATATTTAGAATTTTTGAGTTATACTCATTTTTTGTGAGCATCTTCATTGTTGCCTAATCCTGCGGGTTAATTAAGTATTAATACCTTCAATTTTTGAACTAATCATGGGGGCTAGTTAGCTTCATAAATTTCGAGCTGTTCAAGATCCCGAGAGCTAGTTTTGATCAGTTTGTGCAACTATACTAGGGTTTGTGAAATCCCTTGTTTAGTCAAACATCTAAAATTCCGCAATCCAGAATCTTCGCAAGGATATTCATATCATTCTTGATAAGATTAGAAGGGAACGCCTATGGCATTTCACCAACCGTAGTTAACAGAGTATGTCTTTAAAGTCTAAACCTCCGGAAGTAAATATTCATAAGACCAATTATCGCCGACAAATTTAACGGGAAAAATTGACTCAAAATCGAAGCTCGGAGTCGACATCCGCTTCAGAAAAGACCTATTCATTAATTGGCGACGCCCAGAAATGCCCAATTTCAGACGACGCCAAACTCAATTTCACCCTCTGCAAACCCAATCCGATTGGAACTCGATGTCGGGAATTCGATTTCAATCTGATGATTCACACTCGATGATCGAAAACGCGACGGTAGTGAAGATAGTGGCAAAGATGGAACTGGGCAGTGGTGAAAAAATTGGCAAACCGGTCTGGGCCGGTGGCAAATGGTGAAAGTTCACATCAGTTTGTTTTTTATGTAATGTCCTTCACTTTTTTCTAATATTTTAAAAAGAACCATGAGACTAAAATAATTAAATATTTGCCCAAATTTTATTTTTCTTTAATCTATATTTTTCAGTAACCTTTGGTCTTAAGACGGTCCCCCAGGAGACGGACTCTTTTATGAAAGATTGAGTTGCCTACGAGTCTTAAAGATGATGAGGCTACTAGTCATAGCTCCATTCATCGAAGGTTACTGAAGAGGAAGAAAATGAAGAAATTCTGAAAGAGAATGAAAATGGGCTGGCCCGAGGAAGTACAAGACTAGTAAAAATTTGTTGTAGGCATAGATTAGTAAAACAAAGTAGTTTCGGATTGTTAGTTACTTATTGATCTCTTTTATAAGTTCAGATGCTTTTTCAAATTAATACAAAGTAGTGTTCATTCTCAAAGATAAATGAGTGTTTTGCATGTTATTGATAAATACATTTTGTTTGCTGAGATTTTGGAAAATATTTAAAAATCCTGATCCAACCCTTAATTTTTAAAAGGGCCGCTATAACTCTAGAATTAAAAATTAGGTTATGAGGTGAGCAGGGTAAAATCATACAACCAAATATAAGTTATAATGAATTAATTATCTGCTCACAATTTTTTTTTTATAAATTATTAAAATTTCTATCGTATAATCTTAATTTTATAAAATTAAATATTCTCTATTTATAATAATAAAGTAAGATAACATCAAAATAAAAACTATACTAAGTATAGAAACTCTCTTATTAGATCGATTAATGGTCAACCAATCATGAAAAATGTCGTTTCAATAATTTTTAAGGACGCGCTATAATTATTTATGCACTACGATAATTTTTTTTTAAAATTTTCAAAATTATAGGATCGAACCTCATTGCAATAAATAAAAGAAAGCATCAAATTACCACATTAGTTACATCAAATATAAAATGCCTCCGTCTAACAGTTACTCGGTCTAAAATAAGACTTTTTGTAATAAGTAAGTTATAATAAATAAAATAAAATAATGATTTTAAAACTCTTTTTTGTAAGGTTTAGAAGAAAATGTCACTTTTCAAGAAATTTAGTTTAAGAGAACATTTTAAACTTTTACCAATATCCAACATATTGGAACAAAACTATAAATAATATATGTAAATTATTAATTGGTTCTAATATTAACAAATGACTAAGTCATATAACTAAATAAAACCTCGAATTTCACATAATATTAGTTATATTTTTAATCTATAAATATGTGGTACGGTACAGTAATACCATGATAATATTTTCTCAATAGCATTACCATACCATCAAAAATATGTGGTATGGGACTACCATAACACATCATCGGTTACCAACATTTTTTGTACAAATAGTACGTGGTTCGATTGGTAGGTTGGATGGTATGATATTTTGGCTCAAAATACCAGCCCTAACCAATAGTATTAGTCACCTAATGGGTAACTAAAGTTAATTTCTGTCTCTTTAAACTATTTAGTGACAAAAAAGTTACCAATTTGTTTTTTTAAATGGTCACCAGCTGTGATAGAGCCTAAAATTTAGTCAATACATTTAGACGATGGTGACCATATTGAGAATCAAAATTTTATTTCATAATAGTAATTAGATAAAACATAAATAAAGAAAGTCATTCTCAACATAAATGACACACCAATATTTTAGAACATTTTTTGTGACTCCGAAATGTATTTAAGATTACATCCTAGCAGCTCATACAGAATGAGCCAAACGCAAACATGTGATGCTAAATAACCTCACACATACACTTCCATAATCCCTTTCCACAAAAGCCGTATCACAAAAATTACTCAGAACAAGTTTAAAATTCATACATAATACCCATCCTTCTTAGCTCTTGCCAGCTGACTTTCCCTTGAGATTCTGCATTTTCAAAACCTTCTTCACTATCTTCTGTTCTTCAACAAGTAAGACCCTGATGAATGATGATCCTTTCCCTCACAGCACTTCCAGACAATACACCACCATAAACATGGTTGACAGTCCTTCGGTTCCTAGATAGTTTAGACTGTGTACTTGGATGAATGTCATTCTTTCTAGCATCAAAGAACACAGTTAGCTAAAAAAATATTACATGGTAAGTACAAACTACATAACTTACACTAATTAAAACTATGAAAGCGGAAATATAGATGTATAGGATGCAAATTACAGTATTTAAAGCAACCTCAGAAGCTAATGAGCACTTGCACGAAAACTGGCTATTCATCCTTTACATTACACACGAAGTTATACAGTTAATGAGAAAATCTAAACAGATTTCCATCAGCTAATTTACAGCTAGCAAACACAATTTCCACATAACAATAAGTAAGACTTAATAATCATCTCCAAGTTGAACTCTTTTGTTTAGTTCCCACTTTATCAAAAACTTAAACTATATTAACAAATGGAGAAAAGAATTTTCAGAATCGAGTTGGATCATCATAAGAAATATTAATAATCATATAAGCAACCTGTAGGTTCTCGAATGCAATAGATTGAATGGTAAAGAACCTCTAAAAACAAGAATAAAACTCAAAACCAATCAATCCAACCATATTGCTCAGCTTCTTCTTCGATAAGTACCCTTCTTCTTCGATAAGTACGACTCAAGGTCCACCAACAGTTCTTGATCCAATATATAGAATGCATAAGGGTACTTCTCTTCATGCAGAATGAGAGAAATCAAAGTTACTAAACATCAAATACCTAAAAGGCTCAACCCCAAAAGCCAACAAAGCAAAAATCATGGAACTGAACCAAGATAGTAAAATCACCATCGGCATCAGGACTACAACTGGGGTTCCTCTTGTTTTTAAAATTGAACAGAACAAATTACTAACTACATTCGAACAAGTTTCAAACACGTATTACTTCGGCACTTTTACCTCTGTTTTTTCCCATAGTAAAAGATACCATTTACCTCAGTTATAAAAAAAACTGAGGTAAATAATTGTTTTTTACCTCGGTTAGTAAGTGAACCAAATTAAAATTTTAAAAATCGAAGTAAATAATGTTACAGAGGCATCTGCGACGTCGCACATGTTGTTTTAATAGGTGTCCCGATTTCGCATTAAATGTCATTTGCATCGACATGTGGTCCGACTGACTATCGAAGTTGTTGGCATGTAAAGATATATTAAAGTGAAAAATTTGATGGTGTTATAAAAAAAATTTTAAAAAAATGGTTATCGTGCGCTTCTCCCCATTTCGGCGCTTCTCTCCTCCCAATATCTCGTCATCACGATTAATTTAGGGATATGTAACAGGACAATGCTGCATGACAGTAGCTAGTAATCATTGCTCTACAAACACCATTAAATTCAGGATTAAATTTCGTAAACGTCCATTACACCCTTTGTTCAATGGTTTTAAATCGTAGAATAATAAATGGTTTTATAAAATCATGGATAAAACAAATCGCACATATACACAGTCAATTATATAATGTTCAAATAAGATAGTTAAGTAATTTGAAAAATAGAAGTCATGAAAATATCCATACAAGTTTTACATGAATTCAAATAAAAGTTGTCTAAGTTCCAACATAAGTGAAAATAAAATAAACTCAACCACTCCGGACAATGATGACCTTCAAGACGATTGACACACCCCCCTAACTTGTAGCACCTTGAAGAATAAGGTGTCCCTAATGTGTAGATTGTTTCTCCTAATGAATTCCCCAAAACCCTTTGAAGAGAAGGCCTTGATCTTACCTTGCCCTTAGTAGTTCATACGCCACTCCGTCCCATAACACCTCAGTACTACAGGAGTCTTCTCAGTCGGTAATAGTGGTACAATCTCACACGGCATGTACTGAGATATATTAAAAAAATATATTGTTAAGAAATATGCATTTATATATATGCAATTGTCAACAAATAAAATTTATTTAATTAAAAGCTTTACTAATGTAGGGTTTTTCCAAAGTTATGTTGCTTGAGAGTGCAGTGGAAATGTGGGCTATCAAGAGCCATCGTATGATGGTCGATGTTGAACAAATTAACAGACTTTGGGTTGCGACGTTGTGCGGTGAACTGTATACAAACCGAAAATAAATATGTTGCTATATAAAGTGGGAAGATTTGTTAGCTAGTAAATATATATGTATGTTGGTGGAAAACCTGAAAAAATGGTGGATTAGACGGTCCTTCGCCAGCCATCAGTCCTGCATGAAAACGGAAATTGTTAAGGGAGAACAACCCTATAAAGTGCAAGGTGTGACGTCAGCAATAACGTCATAGTTTTATGTCAGCTCAAACCAGTGAAATGACTGACATGTACATGTGAGTTCGCATATTTGTCGTTAAAGTCAAAGACAAGACCAAAACAAATGCAAAGTCGGATATGCAAAACAATTGTAGAATTTCATGTCATAATACCACATCGGTAAAATTTCGTTCAAAGCAAAGGTCATCTTGGAAATAAGAAAAAAATATATCGCACTATAATCGCATAAACCGAGTTGTGGTAAACAGATTAGCGATGTCGCTCATATTAGAGGTTTCTATGGGATGAAAAAAATATCACCGAAAAAATTAAGCATAATCAACATGATATTAAACAAAAAACCATTTTGAAACAAACCAAAACATTGTAACTAAGTTTCAACTAAAGGAAAGTTCACACAAGCAAAAATCAAAGACAAAACTAGCTAGATAGCCAAAAAATCAAAACACATTCACATACCACAGATCTGACATTGTAAAGTAAACATTCGAAAAGTTGGGTGTTAGGAGATACAGAAGAACAAACCTTTTTCCCGATTAGAGAAAATGAGGAGGAAACTGGAGACTGTTGGAATTCGCGGGAAATTTGTGAATATATGATTGAACTTATTTTCAAGGTCCCCTTATTTATAAGTATTTCAAAACGATGCCATTTTGAACCATTATTTTGCCAGCCTCGACCTATGCGACGTAGAACCAAAATCGGAGCAGGCGACATGGTGTCGACTACTGAGCAACGTTGTAGACTTTGGTGGGCCTAACAATTTTGGCCCACCAAGAAGCCGGTCAATAATTTGAGATTACTTAAAAACAAATTTCACAACACAAATTTGCTAGTTAAAAACAGATTGCCACAATACGCCTTTTTTTTGTTAATGATACTTCCTTTCAAAAAAAAATTCATATAAGTTAGATTAAATATTGAATAACATTAAAATGACATGGCTAACATGAAGAGCATAAATTACATACTCCCTCCGTATCGGAATAAATGGCACATTGAAATTTGACTCGGTATTTTATGCAAGTTGAGGTGGCAAAGATTAATTGTGAAAAAGTAGGAATATTTTGGGAAAACAGTGGGCTCAGTCATAAAGTTGTTCAAGTCAAAGATGACATTGTAGAAATTTTATAACATATTCCTTACCTTTTTGGTTAAGAATTAAAGTGTCATTTGATGTGGGACGGACAAAAATAGAAAGTGTGCCAATTATTTCGGGATGGAGGGAGTATTAAATATCAAAATACATAAATAAAAATCTTGTTCCAAATACAAGACATCAATATGGAAGAAGTTCGACCTTAAAAACTACATGGCCGGTACGATTGATCAACTCGAAGTAGAGGGTGTCCCCTTTGCTGAGTCCCTTATCAATTAGAAACTGCTCAAAACCCTTCGGCGTCAGGGTCTTCAACATTGTGTTTCCTGAGTAATGCATGTGGTGCTTCCTTCCATTGCACCTGAGCACAACAGGTTAGCACCAGTTTTATAAAACCGGCGCTAACCAAAAAATCAGTGCTAAATCTAGCGCCGGTTTTTCAAAATCTGATGAAAACATTTCACCGGCTACTTAGACACCTGTTTTTTTGACCCCAAATATCGGTGCTAGAACTTTCGAAAAACAGGTGCTAGAGGGTCAGTCATGTGATAGTGTAGAAGGTGGGGTTGTGTGGGAGAGTTGGACGATGGTCCAACGACCTCCCCTTACTTTACCGCCATCATAGGCGGGCTAGCTTAAGACTAGAGACTTAGTTAACTATTTCATCTATGTAATAGGTTTCACTATTTGATGTGATGTAATCCTCTATGGGTAATCCTTATAGATTAGAAAGGAATATGTTGTAATCTTTGATTTCTGTGTGAAATTCTGGTATTTATATTAAAGATCAATTACCATATTTTTAGCTGAATTAAGTATTTTTTTTCTTCTTATTGCTAGCCTTTGTTCGGTGATTATTGTGTTTCTAATGTTACAGTTCGCTTGATATGGGTATAGCACTAGTGGATGCCTTTCAATTATAGTGTTGAGCATAATTTCCATGATTAGACGATCTTTATAATTACGTATTCTAATATAAAGGGGGGGCGAGGTTGACAAATCATAGTTCCTTAAATGAAGTTTTAATTTATATGTATGTGGAGCCTTTGATATGTCGTGGCCTACCTTTTTGCTGGGGGTGTTCAAGAGGGGTGATTTTTTTATGTGTAGGTACTTTGATTGGTGGTCGTTGTTCCTTTCCTTTACTACATGCATGCGTTGCTTTGCTGCATACCAGCTCCTTTTATGGGGATTATAAAGACCTAGAAAGGAAAAAATGTATTCCCCACAGACGGAGATGTAGGAGATTCCTTCCAGGCCAGCATAATCTCCAAAATCAACACGAATTTTCTTGATTACTCAGAACACCTGCAAACAAATCCCCAGAGAAGTCCCCGGGACTAGACTCCGATGGCTAAGTCAGAATCTCGTTATGCCCATGCTCTTATTTGTAGGAGTTTACCTTCTTCGTTATTTCTCATCTTTACTTATGACTGCTGAATCGTGTGATCGTTCCCATGTTGTGAGTTTCCTGTAGCTGGATCCTGGTCCAGTTAGAGTGTTTGCGGTTATTGATTCTCTTTGCATCCTAAGCAAGGTGCTGCCTGGACTCAACAGATTGTTGCTCGCACTCAACTATTCCGTCCGTTGATGTGAGGTGTCAATAGACTTCACTCGGCCATGAAAGTGTATACCAGTTGCAATAAATAGAACAATCATCAAATCTTTATATTAATTATAAAATAATTCAACCTAAAAGTTAATCTTGTTAGGCGGAATCATTTTATAATTACTATAACTAATGGATTTAATATTTATTTTCATTTATTGCAATATTATTTTTTTATAATTTTGAAAATCTTTATTATGTATTTTGAAATATAAATGATTATAGTCTGACTTTAAAAATTATAAAAATGTAATTTGAAATGATTGGTCTAACCACGGTCTAACGGAAGACTACTCTCTATTATTATATTATATTAATAAATAAATATATAAAGGAAAAAGTGCAAAAATGACACTATTAAATTGAGAAAGTGCAGATATAACTCTGTAAAATATAAAAGTGTGAAACTAACCCTATATTTTTGCAAAATTTTGCAATTGTACCCATTTTGCTTAATTCTGTTATTCACTCAAAAATCAGCCATTAACTAACACATGAAAAGACACAAATACCCCTAATTTTAAAAATGAAAATCTACAAACCATTTTACCACTACACTTCTTCTTCTTCAAACACACCTGTCGCTCCTCTGCCGCTCGGCCACTGGACCTCCACCCATCACCTGTCATGTGCCACCACCGCTCTAGCGCTTGCTCCCACCACCACCACCACCTCAGCCGCATGGAACGACCAGCCCCTCCACCAGAAACCCAACCCCCGCCACCTACCTCCTCCATCCAGAAACCCCAGCAGCAGCGCCAACCCTCACCTCCTATAAACCCTATCCACTACCTCTCCCCAGCCACCACCTAAAAACAACAAAAATGCCAAATTGTCGAACAAACTCAATTCATCGAGCATTGGCGTGCTTTCCAGAATTCTCTTCCAAAAAACTACTGATAAACAACTGAAGGGCGATAAGGAGATTACGTACAATTATCGATAAATCTTCAGTGAAATCACCCGGTGACTCCACCAAAAGAAATCCGAAAAATCACAAATAATGCGGGTAAGTTCACTGGAATAATAAAACTCACAAGTATACACCGTGCATAAAGTAAAATATGAGAGGTACTGGCGGCTTTGAGGTGCTTGAGCCTGGCAGAGAGCAAGCAGATCGAAACGAAGACCGAGACAACGAGCAGAGAGAAGATGAAAATCCCCGTTCATTGTCGGAAGAACTTCATCATTCATAAAGGCACCGCAGATGCACTGACACTAGGGTTTCCGATATACACGGTACTCCTTGTATGTTCTTGACGATCGCGTGAAGGAGGAGTCGTCGAAGAACTCCGTATCGAAATCCTTTCGATTTCATAGATTTGGGAGTGGTGATGGGACGAGGAACCAGGGAGAGGGGGAATCGGTGAGGAAGAAATGAGAGTCGTGGGAATGGGAGTGGGGTGAGGAGGTCTTTTCATTTTTAAAATTTTTAACTCGGAGGTAATATGACCTTTTCATCAATTTCCGGACAATTTGGTCGTTGAATTTTGGGTCAACGAATTTCAGGCTTGTTTTTGCACTTTAAATTTTACAAGATCATTTTTACATTTTCGTCCAAAACACGTGGTTAAAAACGCATTTTCTCTTATACACACAAAAAAAAAGAATATGCAAATAGGAACAAATAGGAGTAGTACAAGAAGCCTTTGAAGGAAAAATAAAATCAGTCCACCATTTCTATTTCTAGTAAAAACTAGAAAAGAAAAAAAGAAGAAGGCGACTACCTACTGAACTATAAAAGAAGGAGCCTCGTTTGATGTCTCTTTATTGAATTCACCGGCAGACGACGGAAGAAGCGTACTTTGACCGCAGGCGACGGAGTTGATCGGTCGGTTCTCTAACTTGCTTATCTTTGGGTGGAAATGCTCTTCGATCTTTTTGTTGTTTAACTTGCCTGAACGTAATTAAAGACTAGGTTTTTGCGTATTTCATGATTGACGGTACCGTCTAAATTGAAGGTGTGAGACCCAGTTATATAAACCTAAAGACTGATTTTTTAAAAATCTTTTTTGGGTTCATTGAGATGTTAATTATTAGCTTAGTAAAAGGGATTTGGAAGAGTTTATATTAGAATATTAGATAAATTAGAATCAGGTTAAGAAAGGAATACCCTTTCTGATTGGTTTTGTACATATCCTTTTC
>JAULKM010125340.1:0-14801 GCA_032355605.1 Rubia tinctorum | reverse complement strand
CACCTATTAGCTCCTTGTTCTTTCTTATATGATAAGTGTCATGAGTATTGCGGGTAGCAACCTCCCTACCTTCTTTACCGGTAGCCTCAGAAGTTTGTAGCTGGGAGCCAAATTCGGTCACTTTATCTGAAGACACAATAGTTGAATTTTTTTCATTTGTTTGAACAACCATATCTTCAGGTTGTCCATCTTCATTATCGGAGAAAACATTTATCCCAACGGTACGCTTGGTTAAATCCATATCTGCAATTTAGTAAACAAAGAAAGTCAGACGAGCACAAAGAGACAATAAGACAATGAGAACAATAGAAGATAAATAAATAGGATAGTAAAAAAACAACAAAATAGTGACAAGCAAACACCTTCGCTCACAATATCAGCATTGTGAAGAACATCAAATGTTCGCTGAGTGTTAATACAACCTCAGACTCAGCATAAAGGCGAACCCCAACCTTAGAAAGTTTTGATTTAGGAACATTATAGTTCCAAACTGGAAAATATTATTGATTTCTATTACCAGGTTTTAGAAAGATTTTTTTTCTACACCACACACCACAGTTATTTGGGAATCCACTAACGAACTCAACAGTTGGAATGACGGGGTAAAGGGTGAATTTGTCAGATAAAATTTTCACCTTCTGAAGCTAATAAAGACTACAAAGTAGATTAATGGAAAAGGGAACTTGAGCCGCGTCACACACATGATAGAAGACAACAAAAATTTTAAAAACTTTAGGATGAAGCTGAGATAATGCGACTCGATAATGTGAGAGTAAGTTTAGAACATGCTGAGGTAAAGGAAAAACAAGTCCAAACTTAAGATAATCTAAATAGCAGGAGATAAAGCCAGAAGGAGGGGTGCAAATGCTTTCAAAAGGCTCAGGGGCCCAAAGTTAATATAAAGATAAAAAAGGATAACTATCCTTAAGATTTTCCAAGTAGTAATCAGAATGACTACTACTAACGGCAGAAGAACCGGTGGGATGGTCGGAATCCTCCCCGAAATCGACATTGTCAATAAGAACATCTTTTACTGAAGGTTCGGAAATATTAGAGCTAGACATTGAACCAGTGAGAACTCCTAAGATCCAGATGAAAAATATCAATCAGAGGTTAAAGAAGGAAAGAATGGTATTTTCTAGCAAAAATTGAACAAAAAACACAAAGCATACACAGAAAAAAAAAGCAGAGAAGAAAACCAATCGAAGAATCCCTACACTAAGGATAGAAAAGAAAGCTACTCTAATGGAGATGATGCTCAAACACACAAGTATAAGTATCGCCCTACAGAGAAGGAAGATCGGGAAAAGGAAAACTTACAATTTGATGAAGAGCGGAGGAGAACTGGAGCAATAAAAGAGAGAAGAAGAATATGAAGAATACAAATGAGTTAGGAAAATTAATTTACGAAACTAAAAAGGTAAGAAAAGTCAAATTGGACAAGAAAAGTGATGATTAATGCCTATAAAAAAGAAGCTTGCCTTTTTAGGAATACGAGAAGTCGTTGGAATATGGGTACATGCAATACACTGAATACTGACAGAGTTAAATCACTAAAATCGGAGCATTTACAAAGGGGAAAACACAACGGCAGTAGAGAGAATTTGGAACAATATAGCTAATAAGGAGGAGCGAATATCAGTTCAATCTCAAACGGCTAAGTTAGTTACAAGTATAGCGAATAAGGAGAAAATTTTAAATTTTAAATTAAAACTTCAAAATAAAAAACAAACAGCATCACATTACTAGCCAAGAAGCGAGTAACATTTCGCGAAGATAATATTTTTTATTGAAGGAGAACAGGTTATTACAGCTTCAAGAGTTATCGAAATAACAGTTCGCAGGTGTAATACAAAAATAAAAAGTCATCGCTTCATATTTACTAATCTTCATGGTTGGGGGGTTATGGTGTATACCTACCCCTAATTTGAATGTTGCTAGCCTTTAGGCCCAACCCAATACTCAACCATGACGCCCGATGCACACATCATCAACGAACTGAGAAAGATGGAGTCTTGTCTGAGAGACTCGGCCACGAACCGATAAAAGCGGAACCCCGTTTGAAGGCATAACCACAAACCGAGATTGTAGGAACCATGACGCAACTCACGACCTCAAATGCTGACAATACAAAACCATAATGGCAGACATCTATAAATACAAGAAGATTAGCACTGAAGAAGGTAAGTGGTGCTAAACTGGGAAATTCCAGTTCTCGAAGGAAAAGGGTGACTCAATCGTTGGAGTGTTTTCCCAAGAATCGTTTCCGTGATTTATTTTTGCACGAGGAGATATTTCTCGGTGAACAGCAAGTGTTCTACTTGGTTGGATTGTCACATCAAATACCATTTGATTTGAAAGGAAAATTAAATTTCACATTTTTATTTCTTTTATATACGTTACATTGCATACGCTCTTCACATATGTATAGTGCACTATTGATTTTATTTTTGGGTAATACTATTATGTCACTCTCTCTTTATACATATCTTTTCAATATGAATAAATGAGTAGGATTGTATGTAGAACTCCCAATCTAGAAAAAATAATTTTATTATAATGTATGTATACCCGTATTTCTTATACCTTCGTAATTTTAGAAATTTTCTGAATGTTTAAAGAATGTTTTGAGATGTGATATATTTGATTTAGTGTATAAACCATAGGCACTATTCCACGTTGGTCTGTAAATAATAATTTTCTGTAAGTTAACCCATTGATTTTTCATAAGGTGATACAAGTCGTTCACAACCTATAAATTGGACAAGAGTTAATCGGTATGTAAGAACTACTTTGAATCTTCACAAGTTAGAGATACACACAAATATAACCATATATACTTCAATTAAGTGCACATATAACACTGAGATAATTTTTAATGCAAAAATAATACTAACTACTTTACATAAGATCAAATATAACCCTAAACACTATATTCCAACATTGGCTAGCCATTTCCAACCATTGACCTACAATAAATGACCAAAATGCCCTTTCAACCTAATACAAAAATTTGAAAGACAAGAATGTCTTTTGCCCTGCCGCTATTCTGCCACCACCACCTTCGTTGTCGCCGTCGTCGACGTGGTGAAAAACAAATTAAAGTCGCCACCCAGCCAATACCTTCCCAGCCCTAACACCCCAACCACCACCCCCATTCCTGGCCACCACCCGCCCTAATACCATCGAGCTCCACAATCTCTACTCTGATTACTATCTCTTCCTATTCAAGAATCCCACTAGAGTAGTCTATATCGCCTCCTCCAAGAATCCCACCCTTGCCGTCAACATCCGACAACCGGAGCTCTACGTTAACGACAATTTCACAATTCACGGCCACCCCCACCCTCACCCTCACCACCATCCGTCCTTCTCCAAACCACAGACACCCCACCACCACAGTCTTACCATTGTACCAGAATCCCCTCCATCGCCCACCCTTCTTAATACAGACCTCCGTCACCCGTTCCTCCTCCTCTCCCCCGCCACTACCACCTCCGCCGGCCACCCAGTCCTTTCCCTAAACCCCCAGCCCAGCGTCATCGCCAAGCCCTTACTCCTCTCCCCCGCCACCACTATCTCCGTCCGCCACCCAGCCCCCCTCCCCACCTAAAATCCTAGCCCGCCACCCGTTGTTACTACCTCCGTCCCATTCAAATTATTCACGCCACTCCACTGCTTCGATTCCGTCAAATTATTCCCGTCATCGAAATCTACTTCTTCACTACCTCATCCCGCTAGAGCTTGATCTTCCCACATCGGAGAGACGTGGCACAGAAAACAAAGGGTTAGGTTGTTAGGAGGAAACACAACCCACACGGTTTGAATAAAAAAGGAGAAAAGAAACAACGGCGGGTGTTAGGTGGGTTAGGGTTAGGATTTAGGAGAAGAAGAAACATTAGGGGTATAATAGTAAATTTACCATTTTCATTTTTTAAAAATCAGAGGGGTAAAATCCACTTTTCATCCAATTCCAGCCTAAATTTTTCGGAAATGGTAAATTTGCACATGCACCAACTATTTGGGGCTATATTTACACTTTCATTCATCAAAAGGTTATATTTGCACTTATACGAATTAATTAGGGTTATACATGCAATTTTAACTAAAAGTTACCAACATATCTCTCAACAAATTTCCAGGTAACTGATCATGCGACTACATCTTAATGTCAGTTTGATATCTACAACCCCTTCTTGAACAATAAATTATTTTCTCCCTCCAATAATTTTCTTGAACCCTCAAATCATACAAAAAATTAATAATAACATAGCACACACGTATACAATTACCTATGACATAGAAAGTGCAATGATTAATTCAAAACACTCATCTCAGCTATTTTACCTTAAAGTTCAAATTGTAATATAAACTATGAATTTGTAAACAAAAATTAAATATATAAATATAATAAGTTAATGATGAAATATTTTAGCATACAATTTAAATGTTTCAACATAAAATTATTTCCAAAATAAAAAATGTCTTCCACACACAAAATATATAAATAATTATAATTATAATTTAATATTGAAATGATTAACTTAGAATTAAAGTATATCATCATGATACACTATAATTTAAATTTTAAATATTCTCTTTGTCCTAGCATAAGCTTCAATGAATCAATTAGATATGATGCAGAGTGAATCTCTATAAAAAAATACGAATTGGAGTATGAAGAGGGGGAGTAAGAAGTATCCATTAACCCGCAACAAATGGAGGAACATTTATTCAATCACATAGTTCAACTTACTCAAATATGGCGCCCTTGTAAACTATTCAATTAGTCAAAATTGACTTAGTCTAACTATAAAATTTAATTAACATATAAGGATATTATGTTGTGAAATAGGGTTAGATTCATCGTAGCATGTATTTTTAAAATATAAAATCTTCACGATTTTTTAGTTGTACATAGTTAAAGATATTAATAGTCACATTTTTTGAGTCAGCTGTCAAAATTCAAAGTATGCAGTTTATAATATAATTTATGTTTTTTGAAAATTTTGGTGGATTGACATGAATTTCACTTGGGGATTTTGATCCAAGGAGAAGCTCTATGTGTTGCGTTTTGGTTGGAGTCTTTTCATTGTTTTATTTGATGCCATATTCAACCTCATAGCTCGGAAGCTTTCCACGAGAGAAACAAGATCCTCTTCACTATTTTCTACCAAGCTCACACAACTAAATATCTCCAACCATAACTCATTAAAGACCTTCTTCCTATCCATTGAAGGGATACATTCCTCCAAAATACTGTCTTCCAAGCCAAACACATGTGCTTTCATTGCCATTTTATTCCATCTCTTGAGCAAATACCTGTTAAGAATTAGATCAACATTCTTTCCTTTCCACAACCAAATCATGTGTCTACAAGGTAGACCCATCCTCTTAAACATCTTAAAAGAACATTTTGTCTTCATATTCGTCCTTTCAAAGATCACTTCAAAAACCTTTGTACGGTTGACTTCTTTAATTTTGGCAATCTCCAATTCATTTTCAACTATAAGCTCTTCAACATTACAATCAAAACAAGCTGCATAAACTTCTCCTTGGAACTCATAAAACATGGTGTTAGTGAGAACCTCCGAGGCCAACTTCTCAATGCTCAATGGTGTCTTGCATTCTACAGATTTGTTTCTTGAATCACTATCATTCTGACCTTGTGTGTGTCTTTGAGAATCTATTGCCGTCTCATACCACATATAAAATTCAACGAGAGTCATATGCAGATTAGTAAAGCAGGTGAAAAAATTATTCTCACTTTCTGACCTTGAAGTTGTTCTCATTATACCGCCTAAAAACAAATCTCTAAAATATGCCGGAATTCACGTATGCCTGATCTCGAACATGTAGCAAAGTCAATCATGACTTAGCAATCTATATTCCTCAAGCACTGCATGTCATTCCTTCTCAAATTCCTCTGGCTCAATTTCCAAGGTCCACACACAAGCATTTATCTTTTCCAAAAAGTCAATCTCTTTCAAAATCACTCGATTCACCTACACAAACATGAATTAAAGTACTTACACAAATTAGTAGTAGCACATTCAAAAATCTTTAAAATGAAGTAGGAGTGATTTTAAATTTAACATATTTTTTAAAAATAAAATGTTAGAAAAAGTAATATGACTATAAAAATAAATGGTCAAAAAATTGACTTTGTCTGCCATCTTCTTCATAATATGCCACGTACAAAATCTGTGCTCAGTCTTCTCAAACACATTATTTATTGCAACTTTCATAGTTGGATCTTGATCCGTTATCAAGAAAGTAGGCTCATAACCTCCCGCAGCCTTTATGAAAGTTTTGAATATCCACTCGAAAGAGTGGATGTTTTCTTTAGCAATAAATGGTGCCCCAAATGTGATGCATTTCTTGTGATGGTCAACTCCAGTAAACGGTCCAAAAATCATGTTGTGTCTATTGATATTGTAAGTGGTACCAAAAGAAACCATATCACCAAAGATTATAGCATAATTTTTTCTACACATCGGATCTGCCCAAAAAACCTTAGTCAAACATGAATCTTCATCCATCTCAAACAAAAAGAAGAAGGCACTCCACATCAACTTTTTCATTTTGAAGTTGTCAACAAACATCTGAGCATATGTACCTTCAATGTATTCTTTCAAATCCCGTTGAAAGTTCTTGAAATCCTGTTTCGAAGCACCTACATTATCATATCCACAAACATTCTCCTTAATAACTCTAAGAGTAGTTGTTGGTCCAATGTTTAACCTTGAGTTGTCCATATCATCTTCTTGTGCAAAACTGTCAAGTTTCAGCCTTACATTTCAAATTTTCTAGTGCTTGGAGTGTTAAGACGGTGGTTGTGTCCATCATGAAAGCTTATAACAGAATAATCACCTTCTGCCCTATAAATACATTCATCTAGGTCTAAGTTGAACCTAAAATAACAATCCAGACATCCTTGTTCAACATAGAACTAAGGTTATAGTAGAAACAAAACAATGGAAGGTGCTGGTGAAGAGAGCACCCTAAACTCCTCTCACGGGGGGTTTGCGTTCAATGCACCAACAAAGCGATATTGAGAGGGGACATCTCAGTACCTTTCTTCTGCAACATGTGGGTGATGGAAGGACCTCTTACAACATGCGTCGCGAAGTAGCCACGAGATGGAATGTGTCAATGCGAACGATCACAAGGTTATCTTCCCTGCAAAGAAACCAGTAAAGGTTAGGCCTCCAAATCAATTTAAACACCAAAGTGAAAGGGGAAAAAAGGTCGCCTATTCATCAACATCGATACAAATAGGGTACTTTCAGTACCACTTCAAAAGCGTACGGACACAAAGGACATTTGTTGCAGCAATAGAAGTAAGAAGAAGCACTTTAAGAAGATGGGTACAAGGGAAGCAATTAAGGAGCCATTCCAATACAATTAAGCCTCAAATATCATATGCAAATCAACTCAAAAGGTTGCAATATTGCCTTCATCATCTACAACATGATATAGTGACTACCAAAACAACATTTAGAGATATGCATCACGTGGTCCACATCAATGAGAAATGGTTTTTCTTAATTCGAGTTGCTGAGAAGTACTACTTACTACCTGAGGAATTGGAACCACACCGTACAGTACAAAATAAAAGGTACATCACCAAAGTTATGTTCTTATGTTCTGTTTGTAGACCTATTTTTAATGAAGACGGCAGTGAAATATTTGATGGAAAATCGGGATTTAGCCTATTGTCACCAAAGAGGCAGCAAAGAAAAAAGCAAAAAATGACCAGCATGGACAATGATTAAAACACCATCAGTAAACATGGACGTTACAAAAAGAATACATGCTAGAAAAGTTACTACCAGCAATCAAGCAGAAATGGCCTTTACTAGCAAGCACAAATATATTCGTCCAACAAGACGTGTTAGGCCTCACATTACAGATGACGATTTGGAATAGAGGGCTGCAGCAAGTTCAAACGGTTTTAACCCCCAATCCCCAAATTTGAATGTCTTAGACCTAGGATTTTTAGGTCCATATAATCTCTACAACATAAGACAACAACATTTACTATTGATTGACTCATAGAAGCAACAAAAACTGCATTCTCACAATTACAATCAAAGACCCTGGACAAGATATTCCTTACTTTACAAGGCTGCATGGTTGAGATTATGAAAGTAAGGGGTCCAAACAGATACAAAGTTCCACAAATGAAGAAAGACGCATTGGGAAGATTTGGGTTGTTACCTACAAATTTAGAGGTTGATGGGAACTTGGTGAGGGCATGTTTGCAGTATTTACAAATCATCAACAGAGCAGCAGGATTTCAAAGATTAATAGAGCAGTTGACTGATAGAATCAACAAGAAGAAGCTTTATTCACTTAGTTATGATTGGGTTAGCTAATTTTATTCTTTATGATGTGTTGTATTTTGTGGCTGAAACTTATAGCTTTCGAAAACATGACATTGTATTTTGTAAGAAAGCATGTTTGATTCAACACATGTAATCAAATGCATTTCATACTTATTTCTTTTAAAACCAGATGTTCTTATGTACTATAACCGCTCGAGTGGGCAGTGGTATGTAATACAACCATGGGCAATATCAGAATTTGGTAACCAATATGGCAGTAACATGTATCATGTAATGGACAATGACAGTGTGTCTGAGCACAGCATATCTAGAAGTGCAAAATAAGTTGCGATTGTAAGTGAGTCAATGCTAGTTAACCAATAAAGGCAACTAAGTTGCACTTCAAACACACACCGACACCATCACATATAACACAATACATGCAACCATAAGGGGAACCACATCATCATTTAACGTTGTTTTGGTAGTTAACTCTTTATGCATGTACGTGCCAGGTATGTGAAGAACATGAGCACCAAGAATCATGTTAATCCAGTTCACGCATCAAGACACTTTATAATTTTCACATACAGCATGGAGATGTCAGCGTAAATAATATAATCATGCATCATCATTGATACGGACTTATGAAACTATGACAACACTCAATATCTTATCCTAATTTCAGCAAGTGGGATACAACAACAAATAAACATAAACACTGCATACTGATTAACATGACTCGTTCGCAAAAAACGTGTGCACCCTAACACCGGAAAGTGCACAAGCAGGCAATGGGTAAGAGAACTTAGTTGTACACATAGTTATGCTTATAAACATGCTAACCGAGCTGGCTATAGTCAGCCCGAATGACATTGTTTCATCCATTTTCTTCATTTTATACATGAACTCGCCCAATAACGCAACCTGAAATAAAAGTAATTTTAAAATCAATAAGCAAGCATGTCTAAAATAGCGCAGCATATAAACAGTACTGAAACAGATCACTTTCAGTATTATAATGCTTCAGTACTAATCAATCCCCAAAATTTAAAAGATGGAAACAGTCTATTTATAATCAATCAACTAAACTACCACACATAAAGAGCTCCGTAAACTTTAGTTCAACTCAATAAAAGTCTGGATTATAACACTCAGTAACATAGAAGTGACAACACCTAGATCACTACAGTCAGAGGCGGATCTACATGGGGGCTGGAGTCGTAGTAAAAAAATTGAAAAATTATCAGCCCCCTCTGCTAAGGAAAAAAATTGGGAATATTTTTTTACTGATAGATCAGCCCCCGCCAAATATCTATCCTGCCTCCGCCCCTGACTACAGTTGTAGCAATATTATGCTATCGTAATCTCTCAATAAGCAATATTATGCATTCAGATGATGATCCAAGAGCCCTAGATGGTGCACAAGTATACCATATGCCAGCAGACAGGTAACACGATGCTATCTATATACACAGCATCATGCTGTTAAAGACTGGCATGGATTATTATTTCATTTTATTTATAGATAATACTCGTGCTGATGCACGAATTTATTGAAAAATAATATAATATGATTTTAATTTCAGTAAATTATAAAATTTTGTTATATTTGTATAAAAATTGTGTACGATGCAAAATTTAGAATAAATTTATATATTTCTTAATATATATTTAATTTAAAAATAAATTGACTCGATGTTGGTTGATATATAATAATTATTTATTTATATGCAAATGAAAATAATCTATATTAATTTTACATAAGAAAGTATTAATGATTGTATAGAAATACTTTATTTAATAAAAAATATAATGATCAGAATATTAAATATATATTGATAATGAGTCGATAATTATTTTAATAAAATCATAAAATTATGTATCCTTAAAATATTATTGCAAAAAGTTTCGTAGTTATAAATATTGGATTAGATAACATATAACAGGTAAAAAAAATTCTAAAAATGTTTTAACCAACTTTAAAAGTAGAGTCCGTCTCTTGAAAGACGGTTTTTCCATAAGTCATGAAAAGACCAAGGCTTAAAGTGTAAATTAGAAGAAATTAAGATAAAATTTTCGGGTTGTATGAACCGGCTTATAAAATTTATAACGACTATACGTTGCATAATAAAAATTTAATATTATAACAAAGGCATTTTACCTTTTATTATTATAATTAAACTCCGTCTTTCCATAAGCCTATGGAAAAACCATCTTTCCCAAGAATTTACCTTAAAAGTATAGTGTTTAATTTAAGCAACACAGTTTATACATAAAAACAAATTATATATTTAAATAAAAATAATATACTCTCTTCGTTTCATCTACATCTGAACAAAATCTTTTTTCAGTCAAAATTGTAAAAATTTTACCACATATTTGAATATATATATATATATATATATATATGAACAATAATATTATCGAATGAGATAATGTTAGATTCTAAATATTAACTTTTTATGTGTCGTTATTATACTTTCATATATTTTCAATCAAACATATTTATTGAATGACATGAAAAAGATTCTATGTAAATTTGGCTGGGATGGAGAAAATAATGTATTTTATATATAGAGAATAAATTTTGCATTAAACTAATTATATACAATAAGCAATGATACAAATATAAAACATATAATTATGACAACTCAACAACTGTTACAATATAATATAATTTATTTGCATACGTAGTATATTTTTATTGTATGTGTATGATAATTCGATATACGGCAGTATTTATAGTAAATTAATATATTTATTAATGTTATAATATATTGTACAAAAGAAAATGGTAAAGTATTGGGAAAGACGGTCTATCCATAAGCTTATGGAAAGTCGTGGTTTAATTATAATAATAAAAGGTAAAATGTCTTTGTTGCAATATTAAAGTTTTATTATGCAACGTGTAGTAATCATAAATTTTATAACCCGATTCATACAACCCGAAAATTTTATCTTCGTTTCTTCTAATTTACACTTTAAACATTGGTCTTTCCATGAGTTATAGAAAGACCGTCTTTCAAGAGACGTACTCAAAGAAAATTGATTCAATATTTGTTAATATTATTGTATTTATTTTAGGTGCTTAGATTTAGGTTACTGAAATAAGTGAATGAATTTGAATTTAGAAAGGTAAAAGTAGAACGAATGAGTGATATTGAAAGAATCTTACCAAAAAAAAAGTGTTTCAAATCCATTAAAAAAGGAATGTTTATATACAATAATTAATTGTAGTGTACATTTTTTAAATTCATTTTGTTGATGATTTTTTAAATATTGTGCAATATTTACTGTGACACTCACATTTTTATATATTTCATTGATGATTCTTGATGAATTGTGTAACATTTTATTGAATTATTGTGATTAAATCGTCTTATGATACATATTTTTCATTTCAGTGATAGAAATGTAGTTATTTTAACAATTTAATTATCAATGCCTGACATCTCACATTCCGTCAGGATATCAACAAACCCTACAACAAGTTCACAATATTACAAACCAATCTTCTGCTCTTTGACTTTAACAACTGCTTCGCGAATTGTAGTGGTATCCGCACCAACATTGACACGAACAATGCAGTATGACTTTCCATCAAGTGAAGCTACTTCTCCCTCTTCCAATGCTACTTTAACAGCATCCTGGATATTTTCTTCATCAATCTTCTTTTTCGCTTTAATTACTTGATTCTGCTCACAATACACACCATTTCATTACTCACATCGTCCATACCAAACCACAAGCCTTTCGTGAAAGAAACTCAAACACCTGAAGTATGGAAATTTTTGCCTTCAGATAAGCCTTCTTCACTGTAGGAATCATAGTAGTTTCAACACGACTATTCAACTTCGCAACTTTCTAGTATCAGCATCAGGAAAGAGGATGTTAGTCCATTCAAATATTACAATTTCCCAACTATTGTATGGGAATGAACCATATGATTGCAGATAATAAGTATGCATTAACCTGTTCCAGTAAGCTTCCATCACTGTTAGATGCTTCATTCACTTCTTCCTCAATTATGTTGGCCATCTTCAGAGCCTGAAAAGCAAATTCCGTTGTAACTGCAGTAATTCTCCTAATTTTTTTTATCAATGCCCTCTTCAGACACAAGAGCAAATGCTTTGGCCTTTCTCGTGTTTGTAAAATGCGTCCCTAAAATTAAATTAACTTGGACCAGTAGAAAGCAATGATAAATGATCGAGTTATGAAATCATAAAAGACGTGTAACCTCCACATAGCTCTGCCGATATTGACGTTCATTTTTTATTATCAGGATCAGACAACAAATCGTCCACACTTTGGCCAATTGCAACTATTCTAACAGGGTCGGGATATACCTGAAAGAAGTCTAGCACATTTGAGGACAACAGAAAAGGGAATTTTTAGAGGAGCAAATTCGGCATAATAATCCCTCTGTGTGAACATAGACTTCAACACATGGCAAAAAAACAACTTACTTCCCCAAAAACAGCACGTAGACCATTAACACGCTTAGCCTCGGATAAATTTGCCTCCTTTGAAAATACATCCATTTCAACTTCAATTTGTTCATTCATAATGGATTCAATTTTTCTAAGTTCGTCAGGGTTGACTGGATTGCCTTTTTAAGAGAAAAAAAAATCAAGAAACGTGCATTTGAAACACAATTAACAAATGTTCAACAACTTTGTACTTTTCGTACAAATATTCTAGATGGGACTAACTCACCATGAGAGAAGGCAAATCATAATTTTTCAGGGAGGACAATAGAACCCTACTGATCAACATGATTTCCAAGAACTTCCTATACACGTTTGACAAAAAATTAAACTGATAGTAATATTTTATTTAATATAGGAAACCCAAGCACATAATGACTTCTAAAGATCATAAGCATACGCCGAGAGCAAAATTCAACATGTGAGTACAAGTATGATTAGGTGCAACTTATGCACGCCTGCTGTAGTCAACCTGCTCAAAACAACATCTATTTTATCATTAGGAGTGAAAAGGGCAGGTGAGTATATTTGAACATGCACACCCTGAGTAAGACTGTATCAGAAGAAAACATTTACCTTGCAAATTATTTTGTCACCGACACAAAACCTGCCAGCCTATTCACAGAAAGAGCCAATATGAACAACAAAATCTCCAAACACTTGAACATCATTAACCTGGAACAATCGTGAAGGGCTTTCAAGTAAGCCAGTATCATATATATTCACACGTACTGGATATAAAGCTTTTGTTGTTGATCTCTGTTATACCTTAGGGAGTTGATAGTTGTGTCTGGGGTTGGGAGCATCAATGAAAGGCTAACGAATTTTGGAATTGCACGTATCATTTAAAAGGGTTTCTTTATTCATTATCATTCTTCAGTTTCGCAGTTATGGTATAATGGTAAGATTCCATTCTCGCTTAACTACCAACTTCAATTGTGTAGCTAATTTATGACTAATCTAATCATATTAACAATTGTATAGTAATACCTTACGTTGTAAAATATATATTGATAAGAATATCAAAGATCTGTCAATAATGAATCAATATTTTTTTAAGTTATAAAATTAGAGTCCGTCTTTTGAAAGATAGTTTTTCAATAAGTTATGAAAATACCAAGATTTAAAGTGGAAATTAGTAAAAATGAAGATAAATTTTTTGGGTTGCATGAATCGGGATATAACTTTTATAACTGCTACACTTTGCATAATAAATTTTTAATATTGCACTTACACCTGCTGCTTTTGTTTTGATGAAAAAAGGTTTGTTAGGCTATTCAATACACGAACAGAATCATTGCGATGAGCACAAAGTGAATACATGCAATGCAAGGAATTACTGGTGGAGGAGGGCGGCAAAGAATTACTGGCGGAGGAGAGTGGAAGCGCAGGGCTGCAAGGTGGCCATAGAACAACGGTCAGAGGGAAAACACTAGACGTGTCTGCATTAGGACCATCACATAGACTTTTGACGATCACTGGTTTGTGGAAGGGTGATGATTGCAACTTGTGATTATTTGATAGATTATGAGCATGCTCGAATATATTATTGCGGAAGTGGGAATCAATCTGAAGGCAAAGAAAATCTTTGCTTTTTTTGTTTATGTTTTTGAAGATAAATCTTTGCTTAATAGTACTGATGCTTTCATAATTGTAAAAACCGTGTGGATACTAAATTATCATATTTAAACACCATGTGTATGATCATATTTAAAATGCAGGGAGTACTAAAAGATGTTTAATGATAAATCTAAATGATGTTTGATGAAATTGGTTTTCTGGCTACTTGTTCTATGTTCTTTGTACTCTGTCCAAGCGATATTGAGCATCAACAAAACAAAAGTAAGTCAAGTTTGCAAGGAGTCTTTACTTGAAAATAGTCAAATATGTGATCAAGGTTTGATAGTGTTAACTGTTAAATAGTAATTGTGCAGTTTAGTCTGGGACAGAGGGAGTACATATTTTTAAAAGTTTAGGAAAA
>JAULKM010125321.1:0-20261 GCA_032355605.1 Rubia tinctorum | reverse complement strand
CCATGAGCATGGCGTGGATTTCCTCCTCACTGTGACTGCTCGCGATCTCCTTTAAATTCTGGATCATCTTCCTAACGTTGCTGGGGATCGAACCCTTGTTGTTCCCAGCTTTGGCTCCTCCACCACTGTTCATTTTCGCTCTTCTCTCATAAACAAACCCCACAACACAGAAATGCCCAACTCCCAGCTACTATTTATATATGCGTCCAAATGTGAGTTGGATTCAATGGATGGGTGAATCTTATTCTGGGTATGTGCGGGGGAAATACTGTGCGTTTAAGGGGCTGTGCTTGTGTACTTTGGGGATAAATGGAGCGCACACGCGGTGAAAGAAAGAAATGGGGAGGGGGAAGACAATGGTAAAGGAGAGAAGGGAGAAGTCTTTGCCTCCGTCGAAGGGTTTTGAATGAATACTCTCTCTTGTTTTTTGGTTTTTTTTTTGGTAAGAATATATGGCTTTGAGTGTCTATGTATTTTTTATTTTATTTTTGAAAGCAGACTATTTATGTATTGAAATTGCATTAATACTCCATTTCTATAATTTTATTGTCTAAGTTGTGATTTAGGGATGGCATTGTAACGATGCGAGAGAACGAATTTTTGTCGTTTAGGGGTGGAACTATAATGGTGTTAGAGTGGACGGTGCGAGAGAGAGGACTTTTGTCGTTTAGAGGTGGAATTATGATGGTATTAGAGTGGACCGTGCAAGAGAGCGAATAAGTTATTAATGTAAGTTGTAGTTCATGGATGGTATTATAACAATGTAAGCACGAACGGTGTGACAGTGCAAATTGTCTTATTATTATAAGTTGTCGTTTAGGGATGACATTGTAATGGTGTCAGTGTGGATTATGTAGTATCTACATCTTTCTCGCATGATATTTTCATACTTATCCTTGGTTTATAATTAATCACCTTAAGATTCTTTTTTATATAAATTTTAATTTGTTATTGACGCCCGTGATATTGAATGATATTGTAACGGTGTCAGTGCGACTTGTGTGCATCCACATTTTCTACACATGATATTTTCATACTTGTCCTTAGTTCATTTCTCGTAGTGAAGATTAGTGTTAAAACCACACCCAATCCATTGAATTTTAAGAAAAAATTTGCTCCTTCACACACTTGGGTTTTCACGCCCACTTCAAATCCGTCGTACTCTCCCCATCGGATTTTCATAATCATGTAAGATTCTTTTTTAATTTTAAAAGGTTAGTTTTCACGCCCACTTCAAATCTGGCATACTCACCACGTCAAATTTCCATAATCACCTAAGATTATTTTTTAAAATTTCAAATTGTTATTGACCCACATGATATTGGATGATATTGTAACTGTGCCAGCACTGATTGTGTGCATCTACATCTTCCTCACGTGATATTTTCTTATCTATCCTTAGTTCATTGCTCATGTTGAGAATAGTGTTAAAACAACGCCCAATCCATTAAATTTCAAAAAAAAATCTCCATCACGCACTTGGATTTTCACACCCACTTCAAATCTGTCGTACTCTCCCCATGTAGATTTCCATAATCACTTAAGTTTCTTTTTTTCAAAATGTTGTTGTGGGGAATATTAAGGAATCCAACCATTCATACTATGTTATTTATAAAATTGTTGAAATCCAACCATTTATACATTTTACTTATAAATGTTAATTATACTATGTTAATTATAAATGAGTTAGGGATGGCATTGTAACGGTGCGAGAGAGTGAACTGTGTTATTAATACAAGTCGTCGTTTAGGGATGGTGTTACAACGGTGTCAGTGCGAACGGTTCGAGAGAATGGACTATGTTATTAACATAAGTTGTCATTTAGGGATGCTATTATAACGATGTCAGTGAGGATGGTGCATGAGAGTGGGCTGTGTTATTACTATAAGTTATCATTTAGGGTTTGTGTTGTAACGTGGACAATGCGGATTGTGCTATATCTACATCTTTCTGATGGGATATTTTCATACTTATCCATAATTCATCACTCATAGTGGGAATAATATTAGAACCACACCTGCTCCATTGAATATCAAATAAAATTTACTTTTGCTCCATCACGCACTTGGGTTTTCACGCCCTCTTCAAATCTAACTCATCCCATCTGGATCTTTATAACTACCTCGGATTCTTTTTTAAAAAAATTTAAATTGTTATTGACGCTCGTGATACTGGATGATACTATAACGGTGTCAGTGCGGTTTGTGTGCATCCACATCTTCCACACATAATATTTTCATACTTATCCATAGTTCATTATTCATAGTGGGAATAATGTTAAAACCACACCCAATCCATTGAATTTCAAGAAAAAAATCACTCCATCACACACTTGGGTTTTCACACCCACTTCAAATCCGTCGTACTCTTCCCCATCGAATTTTCATAATCATGTAAAAAAAAATTAATTTCAAAATGTTGTTTTCACGCCCACTTCAAATCTGCTATACTCACCCTATCAGATTTCCATGATCGCCTAAGATTTTTTTTATTTCAAATTGTTATTGACGCACATGATATTGGATGATATTGTAATTGTGCCGATGCAGATTGTGTGCATCTACATCTTCCTCACCTGATATTTTCATACCTAACCTTAATTTATTATCATAGTGGGAATAATGTTAAAACCACACCCGACCCATTAAATTAAAAAAATTCTTCATCACGCACTTGGGTTTTCACACGCACTTCAAATCTATCGAACTCTCCCTATGTGGATTTCCATAATCACGTAAGTTTCTTTTTTAATTTCAAAATGTTGTTGACGGGAATATTAAGGAATCTACTATGTTGTTTATAAATGGTTGGAATCCAACCATTTATACTATGTTAATTATAAAGGTTAATTATACTATGTTAATTATAAATGAGGGATGGTATTGTAACGATGTGAGAGAGCGAACAATGTTATTAATACAAGTTGTCATTTAGGGATGGTATTATAACGGTGTCAGTTCGGACGGTTCGAGAGAGCGGACTGTGTTACTAATATAATTTATCATTTAGGGATGGTATTATAATGGTGTTTGTGCAAACGGTTCGAGAGAGTGCGATATTTTATTAATATAAGTTGTCGTTTAGGCATTGTGTTGTAACAGTGCCAGTGGAGATTATGTTGTATCTATTTTTTTTATCAACTGATATTTTCATACTTATCCTTAGTTCATCACTCATATTGGGAATAATGTATAAACCAAGCCCGCTCCAATGAATTTCAAATAAAATTCACTTTCGCTCCATCATGCACTTGGGTTTTCACGCCTACTTCAAATCCTCCATACTCACCCCATTTGGATCTCAATAATCACATAAGATTCTTTTTATTTATTTCAAATTTTTATTGACGCACGTGATATTGGATGATATTGTAACGGTGCTAGTGCGGGTTGTATGCATCCATATCTTCCTTGCGTGCATCCACATCTTCCGTGCGTGATATTTTCACTAAAAATGCCTTTCTATAGAGCAACCTTTTTGCGATTAACAAGGCTTGAAGAAAAACCAAAAAACACATTGGAAAAGGTAAGTGTCTGTAACTTGCTTACCTTTATGTGGACCAATCACGTGTGATCTATGTCGTAGTTCGAATATGGACGACTGCCGGAAGGATTGGTATGAAGCAAAGAGGTAGTTTGTGAGGTATCTAAGTGTTGATTTTTAGCAATGTCATGTGATTTGATAAGAACCTTTTCTTGGATGCTAGAGCTCCGACTCTCAGTATAGCCTATTCAAGACAAGAAAACAATGAATCCAACCATTTATACTATGTTACTTATAAATGTTAATCATACTGTGTTGATTATAAATGTATTAGGGATGACATTTTAAATGTGCGAGAGAGCGAACAATGTTATTACTACAAGTTATCATTTAGGGATGACATTATTTTAATAGTGTCAGTGCGGGCGGTTCGAGAGAGTGGACTGTGTTATTAATATAAGTTGTTGTTTAGGGATGGTATTATAACAGTGTCGTGCAGACGGTTCAAGAAAGCGGATTATGTTATAAATATAAGTTGTCGTTTAGGAATTGTTTTGTAACTATGCCAGTGCGGATTATGTTGTATCTATTTCTTTCTCACATGATATTTTCATACTTATCCTTAGCTCATCACTCATATTGGGAATAATGTTAAAACCACGCCCGCTCTATTGAATTTCAAATAAAATTCACTTTCGCTTCATCATACACTTGGGTTTTCACGTCCACTTCAAATCCTTCATACTCAACCCATTTGGATCTCAATAATCACATAAGATTCTTTTCGAATTTCAAATTGTTATTGATGCACGTGATACTGGATGATATTGTAACAGTGCTAGTGCAGATTGTGTGCATCCACAACTTCCTTGCGTGCATCCACATCTTCCTTGCGTGATATTTTCACTAAAATAACTTTCTATAGGGCAACCTTTTTACGATTAACAAGGCTTGAAGAAAAACCAAAAATCACATTGGAAAAAGAAAGTGTTTGTAACTTGCTTACCTTTCTGCGGACCAATCACTTATGATCTATTGTCGTAGTTCGAAGATGGACGACTGCCAGAAGGATTGGTATGAAGCAAAGATGTAGTTTGTGAGGTATCTAAATGTTGATTTTTAGCAATGGCATGTGATTTGATAGGAACCTTTTATTGAATACTAGGGCTCCGACTCTCAGTAAAGCCTATTCAAGACAAACAAACAATGAATCCAACCATTTATACTATATTAATTATAAATATTAATAATTATACTATGTTGATTATAAATGGTTTAGGGATGGCATTATAACGGTGCGAGAGAGCGAACAATGTTATTAATATAAGTTGTTGTTTAGGGATGGTATTATAATGGTGTCTGTGCGGACGGTTCGAGAGAGCGGATTGTGTTATTGATATAAGTTTCCGTTTAGGGATGGTATTATAATAGTGTCAGAGCAGACGGTTCGAGAGAGCATACTGTGTTATTAATATAAGTTGTCGTTTACGGATTGTGCTCTAACAGTGCCAGTGCGGATTATGTTGTATCTACATCTTTTTCACGTCATAATTTCATACTTCTCCTTCGTTCATCACTCATATTGGAAATAATATTAAAGCCACGCCCTCTCCATTAAATTTAAAATAAAATTCGCTTTTGCTCCATCATACACTTGGGTTTTCACGCCCACTTCAAATCCTACATACTCACTCCATTTGGATCTCAATAATCACCTAGATTCTTTTTTTAATATCAAATTGTTATTGACGCACGTGATATTTGATGATATTGTAACGGTCCTAGTACAAATTTTGTGCATACATCCACGTCTTTCTCGCCTGATATTTTCATATTTATCCTTAGTTCAGTACTCATAGTGGAAATAATATTAAACCACGGCCAATCCATCGAATTTCAATTTTTTTTTATATATTTGCTTCATCACACACTTGAATTTTCACTCCCACTTTAAATCCGTCGTAATCTCCCCCATCTAAATTTCCATAATCACGTAAGTTTTTTATTTCAAAATATTATTGACAAAAATATTAAGGAATCTAACCATTTATACTATGTTAATTATAAATGGTTTGAATCCAACCATTTATACTATGTCAATTATAAATGTTAATTATACTATGTTGATTATAAATGATTTAGGGATGGCATTGTAACGGTGCGAGAGAGCGAACTGTGTTATTAATAAAATCGTCATTTAGGGATGATATTATAACGTTGTCAATGTAGATGGTCCAAGAGAGTGGACTGTGTTTTAATATAAATTTCCGTGTAGGGATGGTATTATAACGGTGTCTGTGCAGACTATGTAAGAGAGCGGATTAAGTTATTATTATAAGTTGTCGTTTAGGGATTTTTAATGTTGTAAGTGCGGATTGTGCTGTATCTACATTTTTCTCACGTGATATTTTCATACTTGTCCTTAGTACACCACCATAGTGGGAATAATGTAAAACTTCACCGACTCGATTGAATTTCAAATAAAATTCACTTTCGCTCCATCACGCACTTGGGGTTTCATGCACACTTCAAATCCGTCATACTCACCCCATCTGGATCTCCATAATCACCCAAGATTCTTTTTAATTTCAACATTTTATTGACGCACGTGATACTGGATGATATTGTAACGGTGCCAGTGCGGGTTTTGTGCATCCACATCTTCCGCACGTGATATTTTCATATTTATCCTTAGTTCATTACCCATAGTGGAAATAATGCTAAAACCACGTCCAATCCATTGAATTTAACAAAAAAGAAGGGAAAGGTACATTTTTAACCCTATTATTTTACGAAAGTGTCAATCTAACCCTGTAAAATCTGAAAGTGCCAACTAACCCTAAGATTTGGAGCAATTATGCATATATACTCAAATTGTACTATTCCGGCGTGGACTTAAATAATTTAGGCGTTGACCTAATCCGAAAAGACAAAAATAGCACTAATCTTAAAACTGAAAATTAGATGACCATTTTACCCCTGCTATTTTCTTTTTCTTCAAACACACCACCACCCCTCTGTTCATCCTTTGACTTTTCTCCAATCACCATGTTAACCCAAACTTAATCCTCCCACCCAGTCCTTTAACTTTGTACAACAACAACTATTGTTGAATTTTCCATCCACAACACCGAAGATGTCAATTCTGTTCAACTCGTCTTTCCACTACACACGTTTCCCCTAACTTTTTCTCTGTAACTCATCTTCAATTTTTGATTCTGTAAAATGATAAACAAGCAAATAATAACTTTTACTCATAGTCGGCGTGCTAGTTTGTGTGTTGACTGAGTTTTGGTTTGAAGTATGAGAAGGAGAAATTGGGGATTAGTAATTCTAGTTGGGTGATAGATCGGGAGCTCTTGATTCCGGCGGTGGATACCCTTCATCACGGTGCCTTGATTCTGACTCTTCTAAACCCTAACTCTCCTCCCCAGACTCTACTCTAAGGCCGTCATCCAAACCCGACCTGGAAAACTACCGACCCAAAATGAACGACAATTTCCTTCCACCGCTAAAGGTGGGGAGCTTTCGACGTTTTTGGTGAGGGGCGGTGGTGGAGAGGAGGAGGAGATGGGATCGAGAGTGGTTGTGAGAGGGAAGGGGAAGAGTGGAGGCAACGGTAGTTGTGGTAGAGAAGGGACGATGAGCATGGTGGTAACGAGTGTGCGGAAGGTGTGAGACATGGGAGCGAAGCCGCGACGGTAGAGAAAAAGGGGGGAGGAGTGAGCGACTATAGAGAAGAATGGGAGAGGGTAGGTTTTTAGTATTTAGGAATACGATAAGGGTAAATTAGAATTTTTACATTTGATATATGTTTTTTTTTAATAAGAAATGAAAATTCATCTTTTTACAGATTTCAAACCAAATTGGTCGTTGACAAAATAGTTAACCAAGTCCAGGGTTAGAGTGACACTTTCAGATTTAACAGAGTTATATTGACACTTTCGATCGAAACAAAGGGTTAAAAATGCACTTTTCTAAAAAAACTATCCATCACGCACTTGGGTTTTCACGGCCACTTCAAATTTGTCGCACTCTCCCAATCTGGATTTCCATAATCACGTAAGATTCTTTTTCAGTTTTAAATGTTGTTGACAAGAATATTAAGGAATCCAGCCATTTATACTATGTTGATCGATCTATTACATCAAGATATGAGATATATTCATTTACACAAAGAAATAAAAATACAATTGTAAACAGTGGTTGACGTGGCAATATGAAAGATACATATAACTGTACGTGGTCTTTGACTTTCAAAAATTCCAACAAGTTCAACACAAACTCGTGGGTCTGATTTTGCACCAACTCGAGATAGCGTTCCAACTCAAATTGGTCACAGTAGAAAGTGTTAGATTTGACATTTCACCTTTGCAGTGCTAGAGTACGTCAACTACACAAATTTTAATCCATTTACACTATTTATGATTAATACCAAGGCAACGTAAAATGGAAGAAAATTCTAAAAATTCAGTCTATCTCCATTTAACTCATTCTAACTCCTTCTGCCAAGACAAGAGACTTAATCCATCCATTTTTTGTCACTAAAAATACCTTTCTATAAGTGTATCAAAATTATCTTTTTGTGCATATGAACACCTCTAACCCGCACTAAATTAGACATCGAAATGAATCGGTCTTAATTGTTCTATCTAGTAAGAATCTACAAGTCTGGTACGAATCCTCTAATTGAAATTGCTAAACCTCAATTGTATGAAAAAAATTGACTCGGATCTCCACTAAACCGAGTTTGGAGAGCTGATCGAAAGCCAACAATATTTTTTCGATAAAAGAATTAAATAAAAAACCTAAATTGACAAAGCAGTCGAATCAAATGCTAAAAACCCAAAAGAAGTACCCATTTTATAATTACCAGTTTGAATTAAAAGGAAAATTATTTTTAAAAAAAGTAAAATGTTTAGATGACCCCTGATTCTTGGAAAGCGCAAATATAACCCTCAACTATTCAAAAGTTTCGATATACACATGGCTGGCCAAAATATTTAACTTACACCCGAGTACCCATTGACCGGCATTGGCCGGCAACTTTACAACATTGACCAAAAATGAAATTACCAAAATAACCCTTATTGTCATTGGAAAAATGGTCATTTCACAATTTTGGATTTAAAGTATTTTTGAAGGGGCAAATTGGACTTTTCAATTCCACGAGGCGAAGACCTCATTTGATCAATTTTTTCAGAAGAGAAGTTTTGTATAACTCCACTTTCAAAAAACTTGGGGTTATATTTGCACATACCAAAAAACTAAGGGTTTAATAAGCACTTCGTTCTATAAAAATGATAGTGAAAAAACAGGAAAAACAAAAAAATCAGACAAAGAGAAGAAAAAAATGAACGCCATAAAGATGGTGGCAGCATTACAATGACTGACGACCAATGGTGTGTGATCGACAACCAATGCATCATTGATGGCTTATTTGAGTTGAAATCATCGGAAGACAACTCAAAGCCCACGGAAGCTCGTCGTCGTGTCAATGGAATTGCCATGTCGTTTGAATCTCACTAATGTGTGTAAGATATGGGTCTGTAAATGCCATGAAATCTTTGCTCTTAGAGCACCATGAAGGTGGTAACCGGAGATCGGTATCACAATGACTGGACACACCCGGTGCGTAACCGATACTAGTGGTGCGTGAACAATAACCGATGCATCATCGATGGCTCTTTCAAGCAGAAATTGATGGATTTGTGGAAGACAACCCGAGGCCCACAAAAAATAACTATAATATTTTCGGTGTGTCCTTGAAACCATTGGGTATTTTGAAGCTCATTGACGTGTGTACGAACTGGGTCTGCAACCGCCATGAAACCTCTGGGGCTACAATATCACTAACATGGGTTTAGAGCTTATCGTCACATTTGGAAGTTTGGTGATGCGTGTCAAACAGCGATCGTGATATCCGAACCTTGCTTCGTGACGCCGCTCCTGCAAAACAAACTCCCAGGTGGCACCGCGTGAAGAAACTTTGATGGTAAAGTCAGATCAAGCGTGTTTAATTTGAGTATTGAGAAAAGAATGAATAGAGCGAAAGAATACCTTGGTATTTATAATGGTTGATCGATGGGGATCACCAAATCACGCTAGGATGAATTTTTTTACTTTTCCCATGGGAATAGTTGTCTTAGTAGAGTTTCAGTATATTTGATATACCTTAATTGATGAAGGAATTATCATACGAGTATATTTAGAATAAGAGGCCTTCTGCAAGACGACTGGGTTACACCTCAATTGGGAGTGTGATATGGCCTTAGTCTAAGGAGTGGAGTAGTGGCCAATCGCTCAGCCTGAAGGTGATTTTTGGCTTCGGCCCAAGAGAGCCAAAGGTTTGAGCTTTCGTGAGGATCATCAATTCACTCATATGGGAATGCCTGAAGATTGTATGTTTTGGATGCTTCTTTGGACTTCCTTTTTCAAGATAGTTATGGATCTTATGAATCATTTTTGGTGCATTTTTGCACTAGTGGAGGCTCAATGTGTCATGTCCTCGAACTGTGTGAAAGGAGTTTCTGATAATGGTGCACACATTTGCCAGTTTTTGAGGTAGTAATAATCATCCACGAACCGAACTATCCCTTGAGAAGATAAATACTTTTCCATGAAATAATCAATTTCACTTTATTGCCAGCAATTCCACCAACTATATTTTTTGCCACCACCGCTTCCTTTGTTGCAACTCTTCCTCTAGCGAATTCCGGGAGGTTTTCCAGTAAATATACCATTTTCTTTCTTGTACCTCTTTTTCGACAATGTCAAGATTTCCTTACTTCAACGCAGTGTTTCGTCCATGAGACAAAGAGGATTGTCCTTTGTTATTCAATTATAGTATTCTTGATTTATTTGTGGCTTTTTTTCGAACCTCCTTATATAACATTTGTCTTTCTTGACTGTGGGGTTCCTTAGTTACGACCATATGCACTATGAGGGCTCATTTTCCTTTGTTTCGGAAGTTGCGATGCCTCAGTTGCTAGTGGTGCCTGTTCCGGACTCGCTATGCCACTAGCATGATGGTCCTACGGGTAAGGACTTTAGCTCCCAAGATTTGAAGAATTATTTTTTTCATGTTGAGGTGTCATCCATGATCATGGAACCTTTCGAGAGAGTGGCTCCACTTTATCCAAAAACATATCTTCCCTAGGTATGTGTGTATTCTCACCCTTCTTTTTTGGCTCTTTTTTTTAAATCTTGGGCTAACTTCTTTTTATATTTCTAGACCCTTCCTTACATGGCTGACAGTTTGGGCCAACTGGCTCAACTAGTTCCAACAGTTCATTCGGACGTTGCCCAAGCTGCAGAAGCCTGTGTTGTTGATATGGGGGATGCCCTTCAATCGGAAAGTACACTTCAAATGTATTGAATAAGAGTTTGTTAACTGCGTGTTCTATTTTTTGTACCATAAGAGGACTATTGAGGGAGTCTAACCATTTGTTGAGGTAGAAAATCAGGCAGAGCTTCTCACGACATTTTTGTAACAAAGTTGTTAAGACTCGGGACTTTCAATGTTTCTTTCTACATATCTCCTATCATTCCATGAGTTATGGTAAGGGTGGTTGAGAAGCTTACTCCTATGCTCCCAAGTGAGTATATGGAAATCCTTGATCCTTATACGTTTCCAGGTGTCGATCTTGCTTCAGAGCACGTGTAGGAATTTGCAATTCAAAATGGAGGTATTTACCTTCTCTTCCTTGAATTATTGGGAGGTTCACTCCATTCCTTGACATATGATGGGGTGAAAGAGGAAATTTTTGATGAGCATCCCAAGTGAAAGTTGACCATTCCAATGCTTCCAGCTGTTGTTGAGACCCAAGGTGGTGAAGTGGTTTAGCAGAGGGCTATATCTGTCAATCCTATAAAGCTTGGTGAAGGGAACCACAATAAGGTATGTTGTATTTGTGAGGACCTTTTGAGTACCTTGAATGAGGGTTTGGATTTAATTTGTTTTTAACTTTTGTAGAACCTTGTCCCCTATAGCTCTGCCCCCTCAGAGAATCTATGCTTCGGCTAACGTTTAGGTGTTTTGAAGGATGGTTCTATGGTTGGATTCGATGAGGGTCGGTTTGGCAATGTGACTGAGGGCCACCAATCGATCGTCCAATATCTTCAAGAGCTCTATGTAGAGCTTGAAAAGGAGAAAAAAGAGCGTAGTGCCAACCGCCAAATATTTGAAGAAAAAATTATACATTTGTTCTTTGCTTGGTTTCTTGCCCAAATGGCTGGAAAATATGGCATGATGGGTGCTAGACTGGATCTACCTTCGTCATCAATTATTCACCATCACCTATCAGTGGGGCTCATTATCGCTGCTAATGAATGAACCATTCAAAAATTTAACGAAGATATTGAGGGTCTTAATGGGGAAATCATGAAACTTCACTACGAGATTTTCAAATCATACTCTAAAGAGCTGAAAATGGAGTTGAAGGGGTGGAGAAAACCATTGAGGAACATACGACAATGATATGTATGTTTGATCAAAGCCTTCAATTTTAAAGTATTTTCTTTGAACAAAGAGATGAATTGGAGGTCATAAAAGATGTCAGGCCTTAGTTGGAGACTTTCTGAATGAAAAATATCTCTTTCTCCGAGAGGGTGCTCAGAGTTTTTCCAGTCTGCCTACATTCATGCTAAGGCTCAGCTTGCTTGACTATGAGGTTGAAGGTTCCCACCGCTTGCCTTCCAGCTTAGAATTTCCTATCCTTCGAAGATAGATCGATAAGTTGGAGTTAGCCAAACCTCAACAATCTAAGGTAGTCATTCCGGAGGTTGGGCTAATAGAGCCAACCATAGGGGCAACCGTAGTAGGTGATACCCATCCCTTGTAACTTTTTTTTTCATTTCAAGACAGGAATATATCAATTTAGGCATGATATTTTGGGTGAAGCAGCATGTTTTGCTACCATCACTTTCTTTGTCTTTTGCGACCTTTGGTCTTGTTCATGTTCTTCCTATTTTTATCCATGCGAGAGCTTAATGATATAAAATGGTTCGTCCACTTTAGGGAGATTTTCATCCCGTGGAAAGAACTTAGTGAAGGGGCGTTAGTCCGTTTTAGGGAGAATTTCATCTCGTAGAGAGAAAATAATGATATAAAGGGCGTTCGTCCGGTGTAGGGAGTTTTTTTATTCCATAGGGACCATAGGGAGAACTTAATGATACAAGGATCGTTCGTCCACTTTAGTGAGTTTTTTGCCCCATAGGGACCGTTGGAAGAACATGATGATAAAAATTGGCGTGAGTCCACTTAATTGAACTAAACTTAAAAATAAGTGGATTGAAAAATAATATCAATAAGTGCAGGAAAGTAAAGTAAAAACAAGTTCCAAAGAACTAGAAAGTCAAATTTATGTTCATTTGAACTGAATTAAATTACATATTAGGGGCTAAGTTTGTAACTTGGTTAGGATATCTTGTCTCATTACCCAATTCTGTTCCCAATGAAAAGAAATGGTTCCAAAAGTATCCACTTCTGGCCATATTCGGTCATTAATTCCGATGAATCTCAACAACAGTTAGGGGTTCCAAACTAGCCACCAATTTTAGAATCATCAACAACCGTCAAAGAAAAAATTGGGAGAAAAAAAGAAGTTTGGTAGGTCGCGAAAAAGGAAAAGAAAGTGTGGTCAGACTTGGGGAAGTCAACCGTTGAAATCATAGGAAACGGCAGCCGACAAGAATCTGCTCAAATTTTGATGGTAGGAAAAAGACACAAGTTACTATTTGGGAGCTCAAGGTAATAATTAGCACATCTAACACGCATTTTACGAAGGAAATGTGATCACAGAAAGGGGTCCTTTCATATTCTTATTAGTGGAGTGTCTATGAATGGAAGAAAATCAACAAACAATTCCAGATAGTCATTCTGTTAGTTCTTGCAAAAGATCTCTAACACAAAAGGGGGGGGGGGAAATAGAGTGAGACAGAGAAGGAAAACAAGGGCGAGAAAATGAATGGGAGATTTTTTTATGGAGATTCAACAACAACATTCACAGTTCAAGGATCCGACTTCTCAGAGGGAGAGGGAAAGAGAGAGAGAGAGAGAGAGCCGGAAGTACAGTCTATGTTTTTACCAGGCATTTACTGACATCAACGCATTAGAGGAGAGCTTCACATTCTTCAAGAGGAGATGCAACGAGCATTACAAATGGAGAAAAACTGCGTTATTGGATATTGGTTGAATGATAGAAGCTACAGTCGCTGAAGAATCTATCAGTGTCTGAGGGATCATTGGGGTTTTGAGGCCATGGTGCAACATATATACAAAAATTTGTAAGTTATCAAGGTGGCTAACAAGTTTACCAAGATAGTTGTTTTACATAATACACCATATGCGATTGCATGGGGGATTTTTTGCAGTCAGATGTTGGGAGTCAACAATCCCTCTGAATCGCATTCAAGTGCAAAAGGTAATGGTAGTGGTCAGACTGCATGGATTGGCCTCTGTTTTCCATATACTTGACTTGGCATAACGTTTAATTATCAGTGTGGGAGAGGTTGTAGATGTGGAACTGCATCAAATACCTATACCAAACCTCAGGTATTTGAGAGCAAGAATTTTGGTTAACATTGGTAACCCGTTGATCCCTGGTTTCTATGCAAACATGCCTGATGAACATCATTATTGGGTGGAATGTCGCTATGAGAAAATTAATAATTTTGCAGGCACTATGGATGAATCAGTCATCTCATGACAAGATGCTCGATTCAAAATAATGTGGCACGAGTGCAGTTCTCAAAGACCAAATTAGTGGAGCCAAATCAAGAGATCTAATCTGGTATATAATCACACAAAGGAATTGTTCCTTGCAACCATGAGGGCTAAAGGGCATCGTCCACACAAGCGTTATACCACTTTCCAGGCGGATTTTAAAGAAAGGCATGGTTCATATTTTTATAAACTGAATGAGGCAATGATTGAGGATGGTTTTCACTTTACGGTCATACTGATGATGAACTGGCTCCTGCACCTCAACAAAATCAAGTGGAGGAAGATGTTCATATGGAGATGAATGCAGGAGGACAGGTGCAAGGGAATATTAATATCCCATAGCAACTGCCACCACGGGAAGATGGAGAAGTAGATCAAGATCATAACCAGGGTAGCGATAATCTGCAACTACCCAATGGTTATCTACAGGCAACACAGTCTGAGAATTATGACATGAAATGGGAACAATGGTTGCAAAGGGAGTGGGAGAGGTCCCAGTAGTTGGAGATGCGGGAAACAGTGAAGGAAACACGAGAATCTAATCCAAGCCAGCGGGAGATTCTCAATATGGTGGAGCTCGAAAATCTTCATGAAGTGGAGGTAATATGCTCTAACTTTCTTTTACCTGCTCAGATAGGTAGTGGTATAGAAGCACTGTTGGTAGTTGCCATAGATATAACGAATACTGCTAAGTGAGATGAGGTGGTGCATGAGAAAAATGAAGCAGAAAAAGAAAGAAAATAGAGATGAGTGGAAACCATGGTCAGGGCTGGTGTTTCCTTCTCCTATGCACAGGCAAGGAGAGTGTAATTGCGTAGAACAGGAACCGGTTTACGCGAAGAAGCTTATATCATGCAGCTCAGTGAATAAGGAAGAAAGAAAACTGTAATTATAAGTGATTCAGACACACAAGACAGAGAGGACCAGGATAAAGGCAAGTTAACCAAGAGAGAATTAACCAAGAGAGAAAAGGCAATAGCGGAACAGAAGCTAAGGCTGCAAAACCATGTCAGCATGAATAAAAATAAAGGGAAGACAAAACATATCAAAACACAAAGTGAGGAAAAAGCCATGCAGTTTCTAAAGACATGAGCATTCAAATGCAAACAACAAGAAATTTCTTAGGAACTCAAGTCGCAAGGATCAATGGAGAACAAAGATGAAAGGCAGCATCGGAATTAGGGTAAACAAAAGGAACTTAGTCCATACATAAACAAACTGGACATGGAAAACAAAGGGAAGAAGAAACTGCAGATAAGGATAAAGAGGAGGAGGACAATCAGGGATGTTTGAACAAGAACAACAAAAAGAAGAGATCTGAGGAGATACTGGAGGAGGAGCAAAAATAAAATCTATCAACATTGTTATGCTTGCAAAATGGAAGCATGAATAAAGACCTCCAAATAAAAGGATAGTGCATGAGCAGATCCATGTAATCGAGATTGTGGCGTATAAGGAGGAGCAAGTAATGAACATGGTTGAGGGTTCCAGCTTGGTTGTCCCAAAACAGCCAGCCCAACAGTCATGCCGACACTGATGTGGAACTGTAGGGGCATGAATAATGCCCTACATTTAGCTGGCTAGACAAACTGCTGAAAACACATAATCCTCAATTCCCGTGTCTAGCAAAAACCAAGATGACAGAGGAGAAGATGAAGCAGTGACAAGATTCAACATGATTTAGAGAAGAACATCATGTTTCAACAGTGGGTTTAGCAGGGGCTTATCTTCACTTTAGGTTAGTAATTTAGATTTGCAAGTAGTAAGTAGTAGCAGTAACTTCATCCTAGTAAAATGTAATAGGAAAGATGACATGATATGGTTTCAAGGTTTTGTGCATGGGCACCCTGAAGTAGGCAAAAAGGTTGAGTTTTGGAGCCTTATTAATGAAAGAATGCCCAGTATCCATTCGTTTTGTTGGGAGATTTTAATCAGGTAATCTCATCAAAAGATAAGAAGGGCAGAAATCCTTTCCAAAGTACTCCTAGTTCGGAAAGACTTGTCAAACTGTTGGAGGATCATAATTTACAAGAAGTTAGGCACAAGGGATTATGGTATACATGGACGAACAATAGGAAAAACCAAGACAAAGTCAGACAGAGGCTGGACAAAGAGTTTGTAAATGATGTATGGTTACATTTTTTCAGAAGGCACAAATATGGAATCTACCTATTGTCCAGTCTTTTTGCTTCAGTTGACAGAAAAACAACATAAACTGAGACCCTACTCTGATATGAGGCATTTTGGGCTAATAATAATGATGCAGAACAGATAGTCTCTAAAATATGGAGTTCAACACCGAATTTAGGTCAAGAATCAATGCAGGCAGCCAATGACATATCTGCAAAGTTACAGTGTACACTTAGGCATCTGAAAAACTGGAGCAACCAAGTATATGGATGCATAGACAAAACAATCAAGGAAAAGACAAGTTTACTAGAAAAGATTCAAAGGTGGAAGACTTCATCAGAATCACAGGATGTCCAACAGCAGCAACATGAACAGTCACTTAGAGAGGAAGTCGAACTCCTATTACAACAACAATTAGACTACTGGCAACAACGTTCAAGAGTGCAGTGGGGACGATTTGGAGATCAAAACATAGTTTTTTCACCACTGGGGATCTAAACGTCAAGCCTTAAATCAAATATCATACATAAGGTATCTGGATGGAACATGGATGCAAGAGAAGACAGATATACAACATGCAATAACAGATCACATAGCCAATTTGTATACCGCACCGGAAACTTACTCGCCTCCACTGGGACATGAAAAAACCTTACAACAGGTGTTGCACACAAACACAAATAAACTAAATAGAAACAAGATAGATCAGTTGTTGCAACCTTTTGAGAAAAATGAAGTCAGGGAAGCACTCACAACAATGAAATCATAGAAAGCACAACAGCTTGATGGAATACCCACAGGGTTTTGCAAAATATACTGGAAACAAGTTGGAGAGCAACTTTCTGCTGAGATACTGGTAATTTTACAAAATAGAAAAATTCTAGAGGATTGGAATCAAACCTAGATTGTTCTTATACCTAAGAAAAGGAGTCTGGGGATGGTTGAAGATTTCATGCCTATTTCATTATGCAAAGTCAAATATAAAATAGTTGCAAAGATCTTGTCAAAGAGAATGCAGAACATAATGGGACACTTAGTAGACAAAGCTCGGTCTGGTTTTGTCAAGGAGAGACAAATTAGAGAGAACGTGCTCATAGCACAAGAGATGCTGCAGACGTTGAAAACAAAGAAAGGCAAGACAAGCTTGGCTGCGATAAAATTATATAATCCCTCCGTCCCACTTTAAACTTCCTATTTTCCTTTTTGGGACGTCCCATTATAAACTTCCTATTTCTAAACTTTCTACGTTTAGCCATAAATATGTGGTCATAACTCTTCCTTTCATTTGATTTATGTAGGCCCACTCTCATCACCCATTAAAAAGATGTCACATATACTTGTCTTAAAGTTTGTGTAAAAAGCAATTAGGAAGTTTAAATTGGGACGGAGGGAGTATGAGCAAAGCATACGACAGAGTGTCTTAGGAATTTTTAAACAATGTGTTACAATATATAGGTTTGCCTGAAGAATTGATACAATTTATAAGAATGTGTACTACGACGGTAACAATGTTCATCAAAGTCAATCAGTGGCAATCAGATTGGATAAAACCGATAAGAGGATTGCATCAAGGGTGTCCAATATCACCGTATCTATTCATTATCTGCAAGTAATAATTATCAAGCCTGATATAGTTTTCCATGGATAACATGCCAAATGCAGGATTCAGTCCAAGTAGAGGAACACCTAAGGTATCTCATCTTATGTATGCAGATAACAGTTTATTATTCCTAGAACGCACACCACATGCCATAAGGCAGCTGGCACATAATCTAGATGATTTCGCAAGGTATTCTGGACAGAGAATTAATGTTGATAAATCCTCAATTCAAGTAAGTAAAAATATAAATGAGCAGTCATAGAGGCTTCTGCGGTATACTTTGAATATACACAAGTCAGGCTTAGGTGGGAAGTATATAGGAATGAATGTTCAGTTATATCATTCAAGATGCGACACATACAAGACATTTATCAATAAGATCAGAGCTAGGTACGATAATTGAAAGACACACTCACTGAGCTTTGCATGAAGAATTACACTGGCCAAACATGTTATTTCAGCCATGCCTTTATACTCATTGGGCATATTCAGAATATTAAAGAAGGTGGCGCAAAAGATAGATGCGATTACAACACAGTTTATCTAGAAATGAGACATGGAGAACAGAGGGGCACACTGGATATCATGGTCACAAATGTGCAAACCACTAAGCCAGGGGGGATTGGGGCTGAGATTAGCTATAAAGATGAACCGCGCATTACTGGCAAAACATGTTCGGTCAATTTTCAAGAATAAAACTTCTTTGTTCGTGGAAGTGTTCAAGGCCAAATATTGAAGCAATTAGGATTTCATGAATTGCACTAAGAAGGCAAATGATAGCTGGGCGTGGAAATCTATATCACGGGGAAAGGAATTACTCTGCAAACACTTAAGCTGGGAAATCAGAACAGGAGACAAAGTAGGCATAAATAAAAATTGGATGCTGGATTACCAGCCAAATGCCATGGGTCAAATATCGGAGGTAGTTCAACAACATACAAATCTCAAGGTTGCACACCTAATTGATGAAAGAAAAGCATGGAGAGTACCCATTGCTCTGGGCCTTATGCTCACCAGAAATAGTAAAACGCATCCAGGCAATTCATATACCATAGCATGGGGGTTATTTAGACATACAAATTTGGCCACTAACAAATCATGGAGGATATACAGTTAAGTCACGTTATCACGCTCATAATGCATCACAATATTTGCTCAACTCTCAAGCACAGTGCAAATGGAAGAAGTTTTGAAAATTACCGGTTCCAAGAAAAATCCTGATATTCTTATGGCGCGCAATAAACAATGCGCTGCCAACCGCAGAGAATCTGCACTTTAGAAATATAATCCAGGATCACACTTGTATTTTATGTGAAGCATGAGCGGTCGAAACTATAGATCACCTTCTGCTACAATCTCCGATGGCCAAAAGATTTAGAGAGGCTCAGCTATAGGCTTTGCTTTTGATGAGGGGGTGCCATCTACCTTTTTAGAGTGGTTCTGGGGATGTGTCGAGTCAGCTCCAAACGTAGAAGCGATTACATTATCTGCTCACATTTTATGGCAAATCTGGCTACAAAAAAATGCACAAGTATTTAATAATCAGGAATCAGATCCGCAAATATGGCTTCAATTAGCATATACAAATGTTTGGGTGAACATCGAAAGGGGCACATGGATATGGAAGATATTGATTTTCCTCCGTAGTCAACAAAGGTAGAGACGCGCAATTGGATTGTTGAACAAATTATGCCTACTTTGAAATTTGACGGCGCCTTTTGGAAGGACAGATTGCACAGGGCGACGACATGGACAATGTTGCCGAGTTTGCAAAAAACAGGGTCAAACTAACATAGTCCACTTCCTTGCTCATCACTGCTAGTAGCAGAGACAAAAGCGTGTTTTCTAGGATTAAATGACTCACTGGATCGACGTTACACATAACTGCAGATTTGGTCAGATTCATAAACTCTAATCCGATCACTTAACCAAAACGATACAAGGCCGCCTTTGGAAATAACAGTGATTTTGGAGGAAATAAGCAAATTGTAGCAACAATTCCAGAAAATTTGGTTCAAAGAGGCTCTTAGGGAGGCGTTACAAACAGAGCATGCAGCTACAAACTCGTTTAACTGCATTTTTAACGGATGCAATAGCGTATGAATTATTAATAAAAACAAATAGTTTCTCAAGAAAAAAAATCCAATCCCAAAATTCGGAACAGATCTTGTCATCCACACTTTTTTATCAGCACTGTTGCTAGCATTCTCTTTTCATGCTCTTGTTTGTTTAAAGAGAAAAGTGATTTTATGACCCTACCTAATTGACATAAGTGTCAATATAACCTTTTGATAACTGAAAGTGCAGATATAACCCTACCTA
>JAULKM010125312.1:0-20263 GCA_032355605.1 Rubia tinctorum | reverse complement strand
GTAGAAGCGTATCTAAGTGAATAGTGAACTGGTAGGAAAATCTTACCTTGGGTCACACCCTTCTCCTCGTTATATGTGGTTTGGTGGCTGGTGGGACTGGAGCTGTCCCATCAGCACTCTTCAAACCCCGTCATGTCTGCCTCCACTTCCAGAGACGCTACCTGGGTAGAAAGGCCTTTTCTCTGCCTTTTCTCATAATTGGGCCGTCAGACCCACGCATTATCAAGTCCCCACAGCCAGTGACATCTGAGCCATGGTTCGGTGTAACCTCTCTTGTACAACAGCCCGTTTCTCACAGCGTACTGTAGAGCCTTTTTTGTTATTGTCCTTGCCTCCTTTTCCTCCATCGGCAATTCCTCACGCTCCAGGTAATTGTGAATTGGTGTAATCCAGTCAGACATTGACCCCTATATCGCCGCTACCTGTCTCGCATCTATTGACATGCATGCCAGCTCCTCCACCAGTACAGTTTTGGTTAAGTGTGCATGAGTTGAGGAGGCCAGTTTGCTCAATGCATCCGCTCTCGTGTTCTGCAACCTTGGGACCTTGGTGATGTCAAATTCTTCAAACTCAGCCGCCAAGTTTCTGATCTTGTCCCTGTATTTCATCATTGTTGGCTCTTTGGCCACGTACTTCCCATTATATTGGTTAGCCACCAACATTGAGTCTCCATAGGCCTGCAGCTTCTTTGCTCCCAACTTCCTGGCTAACTCCATGCCTGCGATTAACGCCTCATATTCTGCTTCATTGTTGGAGACTGGGAACTTGAAGCGTAGGGCATAGGTTGACTCCACTCCTTTCGGGTCTGATTTTACCAGGCTCGCGCCTGGTCCCTCCACTTTGAGGCTCCGTCCACATACAACTTCTACACGTCTACACCTTCCTTCTCGTCCCAGCTCGCAAGTTGAGATTTGTCTTCCACCACAACTTCTTTCATCCTTTTCTCCTTCGGCATCTCTGCTAGAAAATCTATCATCACCTGCCCTTTTATCGCCCTTCTCGGGATATATTCGATGGAATGTTCTCCCAGCTCGACCGTCCACTTCATCAATCTCCCCGAGCTTTTTGGTTTGGTCAGTATTGCTTTGAGTGGCTGATTGGTTAGAACCATCACAGGGTGTGCTTGGAAATACTGTCTTAACCATCTTGCTGCATGGACCAAGGCTAATGTCAGTTTCTCCTTATTCGTATATCTCCGCTTCGGACCTTGTAGGGCTCTTCTAACAAAGTATACAGGTTGCTAAACTTGTTCTCTTCTCTAACCCGTGACACGCTTACTACCTCGTCAATTGCTGCCACATACAAATATAGGGTTTCTCCCTTCCTTGAACTGATCAAAGTGGGAAGATCTTTCAGGTAGGTCTTCTGCTCCTTAAACGTCCTTTCCTGCAATTCTCCCCATTGTACCATCTTTTTTTATCCACACACCTTTTCAGTGTTTTGAAGAATGAGAGTGCTCTTTCAACCGCTCGTGACATGAAATGATTCATAGCTGCCAGCTTCCCATTCTGGCTCTGCACCTCCTTCCTGTGTTCAGAAATTTCATTTCCAGGATCGCCTTAATCTTTTGGGGTTTGCGTGCAGGCTTTCATTCGACACCATGTGTCCTAGGAACTTCCTTGCTCTCACTCTGAACTAGCACTTGGATGGGTCCAACTTTATCCTGGTCTTCCTGAATGGCATCATGGTCTACCTGACATCTTCCACGAAGGTCTCGAATTGGCCGCTCTTTATCACCAGCTCATCCATGTACACCTCCATGTTTCTTCCAATCTGTTTCTGAAAAACTTTATCCACCACCCTTTGATATGTTGCTCCGGCATTTCTCATGCCAAAAGGCATCATTCGGTAGCCGAAAGCCCCTTTCTCCGAGATGAAAGTAGTTTTTCAACATCACTTTTTAGCATGGGGATCTGATGATACCCCTTGTATATGTCGAGGAAACATTTAAATGGGTAGTTAGTAAGGGAGTCTACCTCCTGGTCAATGACTGGCAGCAGGTAGCAGTCTTTAGGGCAGGCCTTGTTCAAGTCTGTATAATCTACACACATCCTCCAGCTGTCGTCAGTCTTTTTCACTAGTACTTGATTAGCTAGCCAAGTTGGGTAGGGGAGTTCTTCCAGGATCCCTGCTGCCACTAGCTGGTCCACCTTCTTGTTAACTGTTTCATTTCTCTCCATGCACAACATTCTGTTCTTTTGCTTGACCGGCTTGTAAGAGGGATCCACTTTCAGCTCGTGGCAGCTGACATCCTTTGGCACCCTTGTCATATCTTCTGGCTTCCTGGTGAAGGCTCGCCCGTTCTCCTCCAGGACTTTTATCAGCTTTCTTTTCACTTGAGGCGGAAGATTGGTTCCTACCTACACCGAACAGCTTCCATTTAACTTCCGCGTCAAGCTTTGATGGGTCATTTCCGTCTATGATTAACCTGATAGGCCTTGATCTGTTGACCTATACCCCGTGGCTCCCACCTTCGTCTTCTCTTTTCCTCTTACTGAGTGCAATCCTGTGGCACTCTCTAGCTCTCTCCTGGTCTCATTTTACTGTGAATATCCCCCCTCTGGTTGGGAATTTCAACAACAGGTGCAGGGTCGATACTATGCACTTAAGCAATGCTGGAGCCGTCCTGCCCAGCATCAAGTTGTAGGGGTTGTTTGACTTCACAACTATAAACTCCATGTCCATAGTTTTACTTCTTTCACCTTCTCCCACCATCATATGAAGGAGTATGGTGCCTTTCAGCCATACTATTCTGTCTGCAAAGTCCACCAGCGGGGTGCTTGTCCGTTCTAAATTCCTCGTATTCTCGTCCAGCTTCTCAAACAATGCCAGTACATAACTTCTGCAGAGCTTCCACCGTCCACATATACCAGTGAATCCTCTTATCCATCACCTTGTCTATTATCACCACCGCATCTGCACCTGCTGGTCTTCCCGGTATCGGGTCGCTATCGTTAAACGTTATTGCTTCGTTTACTCCCAGATTCCTTTCCTCTGACATTGGCTGCGGTGCATGCCTGCAGCGTGCTTTTCACTTAGACTCGGTTTTTCCTCCTGCTCTTCCGCCTATGATAGCGTATATATTTGCCACCGTAGCCGCTCTGCCCTTTTCACCGAAAGTATTCTCTCTCTGCCTTTTGTGGCATTCATCAACTTTCTCAGCCCTGGCCATCTCTTTTCCCTTATCACGCCTCCACTCTCTGTCAAGGCTCCTTGCCCTGCCCTGACTGTCCTGCTACCTGCGAAATCCTTCGTACTTGTTTTTTCCCTGGTATGTGGCCTTGTTGTGATCCTTCGCACTTTTTTTCCAAATACGCTAGCACTTCGCTCTGCACCACATCCTTAATATTGTGTTTCAGATGAAAACAATCATTCATATCGTGGTCATGGTCATCATGATACTCATAAAACTGGGACTTATTTCTCTTCCTAGGCTCTTTCTTCATCCTGGACGGTACATCTAGGATGCCCTTTCCTGCACACAGGACAAAGATCACCTTGGGTGTTTTGATTAGTGGGGTGAAAATCCTTTCCGACTTGTTGAACCTGTTGGGCATCTGCTGGGTGCCTGCTCAAGAAGCCCCCACCTTCCTCATCCTTCCTTCCAAGCTCTCCTTGTCGGTCCTCCGCTGGTTGTGGCCCCCTTATGTTTCCTTCCTCCTATTGTCATCCAGGTCCGCTCTATTAAAATTTCCAACTCTTTTCATCAATTCATCAATATTCATTGGCGGGTCTAGGATGAAGTCCCGCAAAAACAACTCATGATTCAGACCGTTCACAAATGTGTCAATGATGAACTGGCTGCTCCTCTCTTCCACTTGGTTTGCTTCGTCGTTAAACCTCTCCTAGTATGCTGACTCTACGCTGGCTTCTGTCTGATGGCAAGCAACTCGGATTTTTTCTTCTTGAACTTTTTCCTCTGCATGAAACGGCTCAAAAACTTCTCCTCTAACTGACTGAAGCTGTCAATCGTCCCATTTTTCAGTTTTCTAAACCATACCCTGGTCGTAGCTGTCAGAGTAGTTGCGAACACCTTGCACCATATGGCTTGCGGCATCTCAAAAGGGGCCATGTTGGTACAAAAGGTGTGCAAATGGTCCTCCGGGTCGGCCTCGCCATTGTACTTCCCCACGTTCATCGGTATTTTTAGCTTTGTATCCTCCGTGAACCGCTGTATCCTCCTAGTAAACGGTGAGCCCCTAGCCTCCCTACTTAAGACTTCTTCTCTTTCTTTTGGCGGTGCTTTTCGCCCAGCCTTTTCCTTATTCCTCTGGAGTGGTACGTAACCCTCTCTCCACTCACAGTCTACCATAGTTTCTCCAGCTCTTACTCGTTCTTTCCTCCCCGAAGAGGTCGTGCTTTTCTCTCTCCTTGCTCTACTCGGAACCACCTGCGACTCCTTATCTCCCCTAGTGTGTGCTTCGGAATCACCCACTTGCTCTGGGAAGAGCTTCGTTGGGTGCACATCATGTCCACTCCACCGAGGTTGCCTATCCTCCATTTCCTTCAGCCTCCTCATCATTTCCTTCTGGGACGCCAATATCGTTTGGAGGATCTCTGAGTTGTTCGCCACCTCCTCTGCCGTGCAAATTTGATGTCTCTCTCCCGTTGGCATCAGCGTCGGCGCGGGTTCATCCTTCTGTGTTACATATTCTATTGTCACCTACTTGTACGGGTACTCCGGTATGCATGCCTCCATCTTCCCCAAGCTGTGTGGATGCTAAAAGTTGATTGTGTTCACCACAGACGGCGCCAATGTTAATACCAGAACTTGTAGTATGTTTAGCGATGATCCGCACCAGCCCGATATGCACCTGAATCTAGAGGAAAGGCAGAAAGAGGTCAGGCAGGCAAGCCCAGGGCCGTGCCTGCTCTGACGCCCTGGTTAGCGATTGTTTCCATGTAGAAGCGTATCTAAGTGAATAGTGAACTAGTTAGAAATCTTACCTTGGGTCACACCCTTCTCCTCGTTATATGTGGTTTGGTGGCTGATGGGATTGGAGTTGTCACATCAGCACCCGTTAAACCCCGTCATGTCTGCCTCCACGCCCAGGGACGCTACTTGGGTAAAAAGGCATTTTCTCTGTCCTTTCTCACAATTGGGCCGTCAGGCCCATGCATTATCATAGACTTTTTTCCTGTTGGAAATTTTCAGTGAGTTGGATGTTTTAACTTTTGATTGAAATTCTGGAGCTGCTTTTTTTAAAAACTCACTCTTTCAATCGTTGTTGTTAGTTCTTGAGAATTTCTTTCATTAGTTTTTTGTTCTCAGCAGTTTTTCTTATAACTAAAAATGTCCGGTCAAACATTTCATATGTCTTTTTTTAGTCGGTTTTTCATTTTAAAATAATTAATTATTAATTTAGCAGAGTTTACAAATAGTTTTTTCTTTTTTATGAATGTAAATCTATAGTATATATTAAAGGAGGTCATTCTTGCCACATGACATTCACATATAATTCTTGCACGTGTCATTTTCACATAATTCCACGTCACGTTCCAAAATTAATTGAAAATATAATATATCGTAAAGTCAATCCCCAATTTACAATGCAAATTTCTTCTCCATTTTCAATGTTCTTTACATACTTCAATGATTTTCAATTAATGAGTAATTAATCATACCATATTTATGACGATGCACATTCTTTTTGTATAATTCTCAATCTCCATTTGTTAGAGAAATTCTTTCGTAATACTTATTTTTTTACAATATATATTTTAAAATTTGATACACTTTCCATTTTGGTTTTTTTTTAATATGATCAAACTTCATTTCATGATAGAGTCTGTCTCTTGAAAAAAAGTTCTTCCATAAGCCATGGAAAGACCAAGGTTTAAACTGCAAGTTAGAAGAAATGAAGATAAAAATTTTGGGTTGCATTAAATCAGGTCATAAACTTATAACGGATGCACGTTGCATAATAAATTTTTAATATTGCAGCTATAGCCTTTTACCATTTTATTATTATAATTAAACTCCATTTTCCATAACCTTATGGAAAGACGGTTGATAATGTATGGGCATTAAGGCCCAATACGGAGTAAAGGAAAAAGTTGAAGCCTGCCAGCCAAAAGAAACTACCTGGGCGTGGAAGCAGACACAGAGAGATCTGATGGGTGCTAATAGTACATCACTAGTTGCATCAGCCCCCAAACCACGTATAATGAGGAAAAGTGTGAGACACAAGGTAAGATTTTCATATCAGTTCACTATTCACTAAGATACGTTTCTACATGGCATCAATGGCTAACCGGAGCGTCGGAGCAGGCACGACCCTGGGTCTGCCGGCCTGACCTTTTTCTGTCTATCTTGTAGGTTCATGTGCATATTGGGCTGGTGCGGATTATCGCTAAACATATAACAAATTTTTGTATCAACATTGACGCCGTCTGTAGGGACCGCGATAAAAATTTTAGCATCCACGCATTTTGGAGAAGATGGAGGAACGGATATCAGGAAATCTGTACAACCAGGTAACGATAAAAGATGTAACACAGGAGGACCAACCCGCTCTGACGCTGATGCCAATGGGAGAGAGGCATCAAATCCGCACGGCGGAGGAGATGATAAACAACTCAGAGATCCTTCAAATGATAATGGTGTCCCAGAAGGAGATGATGATTATGCTGAAGGAAATGGAGGATAGGCCGCCCCGATGAAGGGGACATGACGTAGACCCAACAAATATTTTCCCAGAACAAGAGGGAGATTCCGAGGCTCCCACTAGCAGAGAGAAGGTGTTGAAAACAGTCCGAAGTGGAGCAAGGAGAGAGAAAAGCACTGCCTCTACGGGAAGAAAGGCCCGGGTCAGAGCTGAAGAAACCATGGAAGACCGCGAGTGGAGAGAGGGTTATGTACCACTCCAAAGGAATAAGGAACAGGTCAGGCGAAAAGCACCACTAAGGGACATAGAAGAGGGTTCAAGCGGGGAAGCTAGGGGCTCTCCGTTCACCAGGCAGATACAACTATTCACAGCGGACCCAAAGCTGAAAATACCGGTGAACCTGGGTCAGTACAATGGCGAGGCAGATTCGGAGGACCATTTACACACCTTTTGTACCATCATGGCCACGTTTGCGATATCGTAAGCCAGATGGTGCAAGGTCTTCGCAACCACCCTGACAGCTGCAGCCAGGGTATGGTTCAGGAACTAGGAAAACAGGACGATACAAAGCTTCAGCTAGCTAGAGGAAATTTTTTTGACTCATTTTATGCAAAGAAAAAAAATTAGAAGGCAAGATCAGAGCTGCTTGCCATCAGGAAAAACCGATGGAGACACTGTCAGCTTACTTGGAGAGATTTAACGATGATGCAAATCAGGTAGAGGAGAGAAGAAGCTAGTTCCTCATCGACATATTTGTGAACGGCCTCAGGCATGAGTTGTTGTTGCGGAACTTCACTTTGGACCCGCCAGCGACTATTGATGAAGAGCGTTGGAAATTTCAACAGGGCGGACCTGGCTGGCAAAAGGAGGAAAGAAGCACTGAGAGGCCACGGTCAGCACGGGGCTGACAGGGATAACTCAGAAGGAAAGACGAAGAAAGAGGAGGCTGATCGAACAGGCAGCAGGCGGATACCCGACAGGTTCAATAAGTCATAAAGGATTTTCACCCCGCTGATCAAAACACCAGAGAGATCTTCAGCCTATGTGCAAGAAAGGGTATCTTGGATGTGTCACCCAAGATGAAGATGCTACCGAGGAAGAGGAATAACTCCCAATTTTGTGAGTATCATGATAACCATGGTCATGATATGAATGATTGTATTCACATGAAGCACAACATTGAAGATGCGGTGCAGAGTGGGGAGCTGGCGTATTTGTCAAAAAGCGTGAAGGATCACAACAGGACCACCTACCATGGCAAAAAAAAGTATGGAGGATTTCGCAGGCAGCGGGACAGTCAAGGAAAGGCAAGGAGCCCTGACAAAGAGTAAAGGCGAGATAAAGGAAGAAGTTGGCTAGATCCGAGAAAGCTGATGAATGCCGCAAAAGACAGAGAGATAATACCCCCGAAGAAGGGGACATAGAGGCTACGATGACAGATACATATGCCATCATAGGTGGAAGCGTCGGAGGAAGGACTGAGTCTCAGTGAAAAGCGCGTTGCAGGTAGACACCGCAGCCAACACCAGAGGAAAGGAAGTTGGGAGCAAACGTAACAATTACGTTTGATGATAGTGACCCGATACCGGACAGATAAGCAGGTGCATATGCGGTGGTGATAACAGTCAGGGTGATGGATAAAAGGATTCACTGGGCATATGTTGACGGTGGAAGTTCTGCGGAAGTTATGTATTGCCATTGTTTCGATAAATTGGATGAAAATACCAGGAGGAAGTTGGAACGAACGAGCATCCCACTGGTGAACTTTTTAGACATGACAATATGGCCTGAAGGCATCATACTCCTCCCGGTGATGGTGGGAAAAGGAGAGAGAAATAAAACTGTGGACATGGAATTTATAGTTATAAAGGAAAAACAGCCCCTACAACCTGATACTGGGCAGGCCGGCTCTAGCATTGCTCAAGGGCATGGTGTCGACCCTGCACCTGTTGTTGAAGTTCTCAACCAGTGGAGGAATATGCACAGTAAAGGGAGACCAGCAGAGAGCCAGAGAGTGCCACAGGATTACACTCAGCAAGAGGAAATGAGAAGATGAAGGTGGGAGCAATGAAACACAAGTCAACAAAGCAAGGCCTATCGGGTTAATCACAGACGGAAAGGACCCATCGAAGCTGGGCGCGGAAGTGGAAACAGTGAGGTAGAACGAGAATTGGTCAGTGCAGGTAGGAACCGACCTCTCCACCTATGTGAAATACAAACTGATTAAGGTCCTGAGGCGAACGGGCAAGAATTCACCTGGAAGCTGGAAGACATGACGGGAGTGTCAAAGGATGCAAGCTGTCATGAGCTGAAAGCGGATTTCTCCTACAAGCCGGTCAAACAGAAGCAGAAGATTTTGTGCAGGGATAGAAAAGAAGCAGTCAACAAAGAGATGGGCCAGCTAGTCGCAATAGGAATCTTAGAAGAAATCCCTTACCCAACCTGGCAGCTGGAAGATATGTGTAGATTACACGAACCTGAACAAGGCCTGTCCCAAGGACTGCTACCCACTGCAGTATCGACCAGAAGGTAGAGCCCTTACTAAATACCCAATTAAATGTTTTCTCGGCGTATACAAAGGTTATCATCAGATCCCCATGCTGGAAAGTGATGTGGAGAAAACTTCTTTCATCACTAAGAATGGGGCTTTCGGCTACAATTTGATGCCTTTTGGCATGAGAAATGTTGGAGCAACATATCAAAGGGTGGTGGATAAGGTTTTTTCAAAAATGGATTGGGAGAAATCTAGAGGTGTACATGGACGACATGGTGATAAAAGGCATCCAATATGAGACTTTCGTAGAGGACGTTAGGGAGACCTTGATGCAATTCAGGGAGATCAGGATGAAGTTGAACACAGCCAACTGCCAATTTGGAGTGAGGGCAGGGAATTTCCTGGGACACATGGTGTCAAACGAGGGCCTGCACGTGAACCCCAAAAAAATAAAGGCGATTTTATAAACGAAATCACCAAACACGGTGAAGGAAGTACAGAGCCTGAAGAGGAAGCTGGCATTTATGAATCATTTCATGTCACGAGCAGCCGAGAGAGCGCTCCCATTTTTCAAAACACTGAAAGGATGCATGGACAAAAAGGGGATGGTACAATGGGGAGAATTACAGGAGAATGCATTTGGGGAGCTGAAGACCTACCTGAAAGATCTTCCCACTTTAATTAGCCCAAGGAATGGAGAAGCCCTATACTTGTACATGGCAGCAAGTGAGGAGGCTATAAGTTGGGCGCTAGTTAAAAAAGAAAAGAAAATTCAACGACCGAAGTACTTTGTCTGCCAGGCCATGCAGGGTCCAGAGCGGAGCTACACAAATTAGGAGAAGCTGGTGTTGGCCCTAGTCCACGCAGCGAGGAGGTCAAGGCAGAAGAATCACAACCTTTGCTTGGAAGAGCATAGTGTGCAGGTTCGGCATCCCACAAGTGATCTTAAGTGACAATGGAAAGCAGTTTGCCCATGAATCTTTCAGGTCGTGATGAACAGGATTGAACATAAGGCAGTTGTTCACCTCCGTAGCTCACCCACAGGCAAATGGGCAAACGGAGGTGACAAACAGGACGATTGTTCAGTGACTGGAGAGGATACTGGGACAATCCAAAGGAGAATGGGAAGAAGAATTAATGAGTGTGCTGTGGGAATAAAGGACCACGACGAGAACCGCTACAGGAGAATTTCCATACAGACTATGTTTCGGAACTGAGGCAATAATTTTGCTAGAAATAGTAGCGCCCAGAAAGAGAGTAGCTGAACCAATGAGCCAAGAAGAAAATGAAGAAGTCGTTAGGGAAAACTTGGATACCCTAGACGAATCATGGATGCAGAATGGGAGGCACCATACAAGGTGACTAAGGTACTCGAGAAAAAAGCGTACAAAATGGAGACGGTGGACGGAAGATCGATTCCAGGGACCTGGAATATAGCTAACCTGAGAAGATACTACACTTAGGTGATTGTAAATTTATGCATGCATGACAATTACTTTTGGGTTTTATAATAGGACGGGAAGGTGAGATGGGGTTCCTTAACGGATCAAATCTGTTGAAAGACAATGAAAGGGGTTTGATCATGAAGAAATCCCGATATGCGTCCCTGATCATTTTTTGTATATATTGTCTGTGACAAGTGTAGGATAAAATGGAAAATGAATCTTCGGCCGCAGCCAGTGCTGAAGAAACTCTCGATCTAGTCTAAAGTTGCCTCGCTGGCACCAACAGCCAGCGTAAAGTGTAGGCCAGATCTCAAAGAGGCTAAGGAAAATGAATCTCCGGCCGCAGCCACGTCGGAGAAAGACCTGATCCAGGCTAAAGTTTTCGTGCTGGCACCAACAGCCAATGCAAAGTGCAGGCCAGATCTCAAACGGGCAAAGGAAAAAAGAATCTCCTGCGGCAGCCAGCGCCGGAGAAAGGCCCGATCCAGGCTAAAGTTGATACGTTAGCGCCAACAGTCAGCGCAAAGTGCAGCCCGGATCTCAAAGGGGCTAAGGTAAATGAATCTCCGGCTGCAGCTACCGCCGGAGAAAGGCTTGATCAAGGCTAAAGTTGTTGCACTAGCGCCAACAGCCAGTGCAAAGTGCAGGCCGGATCTCAAAGGGGCTAAGGAAAATAAATCTCCGGCCTAGCCAACACCGGAGAAAGGCATGATCCAGGCTGAAGTTCCCGCGCTAGCGCCAATAGCCAGCGCAAAGTACAGGCCAAGTCTCAAAGGGGCTAAGGAATATGAATCTCCGGCCACAGCCAGCGCTGGAGAAAGGCCCGATCCATGCTAAAGTTGCCGCACTGGCGCCAACTGCAAGCGCAAAGTGCAAGATGGATCTCAAAGGAACTAAGGAAAATGAATTTTCAAAGGCCCGATCTGGGCTACAGTTGTCGCGATGGCGCTAACAGCCAGCACAAAGTGTGGGCCGAATCTCAAAAGGGCTATGGAATATGAATCTTTTGCCACAACCGGCATCAGAGAAAGGCTCAATCCAGGTTAAAGTTTTTGCGTTAATACCAACCTCCCGAGCAAAGTGCAGGACGGATCTCAAATGAGCTAAGGAAAATGAATATCCAGCTGCAGCAAGCGACGAAAAGAAGCATGATCCAGGCTAAAGTTGCTACGTTGGCGCCGATAGTCAGCGCAAAGTGCAGGCCGGATCTCAAAGGGGCTAGGTAAAATGAATCTCCGGCCGCAGCAAGCGCCGAAGAAAGGCCTTATGCAGGCTAAAATTGTCGCGCTGACACCAATAGCCAACGCAAAGTGCAGGTCATATCTCAAAGGGGCTAAGGAAAATGAATCTCCGGTCGCAGCCTGTGCCGGAGAAAGGCCCGATCCAGGCTACAGTTGTCGTGATGGCACCAACAGTAAACGCAAAGTGCAGGCTGGATCTCAAATGGGCTAAGGAAAATGAATCTCCAGCCGTAGCCAGCACTGGAGAAAGGCCTGATCCTGGCTAAAATTACCACGGTGGTGCCAACAGCCACCGCAAAGTGCAGGCCAGATCTCGAAGGGGCTGTGGAAAAATGAATCTCTAACCGCAACCAGCATCGGAGAAGGGCCCGGTCCAAGCTAAATTTTCTGCGCTGGCACCAACAGCGATCTCAAAATGCAAGCTAGATCTAAAAGATGATAAGGAAAATAAATCTCTGGCCGCAGCCAGCACCAGATAAAGGCCTGATCCAGGCTAAAGTTGCATGTTGGCGCCAACAGCCAACGCAAAGTGCGTGCCAGATCTCAAAGGGGCTAAGGAAAATAAATCTCCGGTCGCAGCTTGCACTGTAGAAAGGCCTCATACATCCAGAAGTAACCACGCTGGCGCCAATAGTCAGCGGAAAGTGCAGGCCGGATCTCAAAGGGGCTAAGGAAGAAATGAATCTCTGACAGCAGCCAGCGCGGGATAAAGGCCTGACCCATGCTAAAGTTTCCGCGCTAGCGCCATTAGCCCGCGCAAAGTATAAGCCAAATCTCAAAGATAATAAGGAAAATGAATCTTCGGCCACAGCCAGCGCTGAAAAAAGGCTTGATCGCGTCTAAAGTTGTCGCACTGGCACCAATAGTTAGTGTAAAGTGCAGGACGGATCTCAAAGGGGCTAAGTAAAATGAATCTTTGGTCGTAGCTAGAGCCGGAGAAATGCTCAATTCTTGCTAAAGTTTCCAAGCAGGCGCTAACAACCAGCGCAAAATGTAGACCGGATCTCAAAGGGCTAAGGAAAATAATCTCCAGCCACAGCCAACGGCGGAAAAACCTTGATCCTCACTAAAGTTGCCACACTGGCGCCAAAATCTTGCGCAAAGTGCAGGCCGGATCTCAATGGGGCTAAGGAAAATGAATCTCCACCCTCAGCCAGTGCCGAAAAAAGGCCCGATCCTCACTAAAGTTGCCAAGTTGACGCCAACAGCCAGCGCAAATTGCGGGTCTGATCTCAAAGAGGCTAAGTAAAATAAATCTCCAGGTGCAGCCAGCGCCGAAGAAATGCCTGATCCAGGCTAAAGTTGTTGTGCTGGCGCCAATAGCCAGTGCAAAGTGCAGGTCGAATTTCAAAGGAGCTAAGGAAAATAAATCTCTGGCCGCAGCCAGCATCGGAGAAAGCCCGATCTAAGCTAAAAGTGCCGCGCTGCATCAATAGCCAACGCATTGTGCAGGCCAGATCTCAAAGGCGCGAAGGAAAATGACTCTGACCACAGTCTGCACTGGAGAAACGCCCAATACAGGCTGAAGTTACCACGTTGGCGCCAATAGTCAGTGCAAAATGAGGTCGGATTTCATAGGGGCTAAGGAAAATGAATCTCTGGCCGCACCCAGCACCGAAGAAAAGATGGATCCAAGCTAAAGTTTCCGCAGTGGCGCCAATAGCTAGTGCAAAGTTCTGGCTTGATCTCAAAGGGGCTAAGGAAAATGAATCTTCGGTCGCAGCTAGTGCCGGAGAAAGGCACCATCCAGGCTAAAATTGCATTGTCGCCAACAACCAGCGCAAAGTGCAGGCCAATTTTCAAAGGGGCTAAGGAAAATAAATCTCCGGCCGCATTTAGCACTGGAGAAAGGTCTGATCCAGGCAAAATTTGTCACGCCGGCTCCAACAGTTAACTCAAAGTGCAGGCCAGATCTCAAAGAGGCAAAGGAAAATGAATCTCCGGCCACGGACAGCGCCAGAGAAAGGCCCGATCCAGGCTGAAGTTACCACGCTGGCGCCTATAATCAGTGCAAAGTGCAGGTTGGATCTTAAAGGGGTTAAGTAAAATGAATCTCCTGCCGCAACATGAGCCAGAGAAAGGCCCGATACATGCAGAAGTTTCCACGTTGGTACCAATAATTAGCGCAAAGTGCAGGCCGGATTTCATAGGGGCTAAGGAAAAATAAATCTTCGGTCGTAGCCAGTGCCGGAGAAAGGCCTGATCTAGGCTAAAATTGCCACACTGGCGCCAATAGCTAGCGCAAAGTACAGTCTGGAACTCAAAGAGGCTAGGAAAAATGAATCTCTGGTCGTAACCAGTGCGGGGGAAAGGCCTGATACAACCTAAAGTTGTCGCACTGGCGTCAATAGCCAACGCAAAGTGCAGGCCATATCTCAAAGGGACTAAGGAAAATTAATCTTCGGCCGCAGCCAGTGCCGGAGTAAGGTTTAATAAAGGTAAAAGTTACCACGTTGGCGCAAATAGTTAGCGCAAAGTGCAGGACGGATCTCAAAGGGGCAAAGGAAAATGAATCTTCGGCCGCAGCCACCGCCGGAGAAAGGCCTAACCTAGGCAAAAGTTGCCGCTTTGGCGCCAATAGCCAGCGTAAAGTGCAGGTTTGACCTCGAAGGGGCTGAGGAAAATGAATCTCCAGCTGCAGCCAGCGCTGGAGAAAGGTGCTATCCAATCTAAATTTGTCACGTTGGCACCAACAGCCAGCGCAAATTTCAAGTCGGGTTTCAAAGGGGCTAAGGAAAATGAATCTCCGTCTGCAGCAAGCGCCGGAGAAAGTCCCGATCCTAGCAAAAGTGCAAAGTGAAGGCCGGATCTTAAATGGGCTAAGAAAAATGAATCTGTAGCCGAAGCCAGCGCCAGTGAAAGGCGCGATCCAGGCTAAAGTTGCCACGCTGGCGCCAATAGCCAGCGCAAAGTGCAGGCTGGAAAGGGCTAAGGAAAAGGAATCTTTGGTCGCAGGCTGCGCCGAAAAAAGGCCCAATCCTGACTGAAGTTGCCACGTTGGTGCCAACAGCCAGCGCAAAGTGCAGGCCGAATCTCAAAGGGGCTAACGAAAATGAATCTCTTGGAGCAGCCAGCACCAAAGAAAGGCCTGATCCAGGCTAAAGTTGTCATGTTGGTGCCAACTGCCAGCGCAAAGTGCAGGCCAGATTTCAAAGGGGCTAAGGAAAATAAATCTCCAACCGCAGCCAGCACCGGAGAAAGGCCCAATCAAGGCTAAAGTTGCCACGCTGGCGCCAATATCCAACGCAAAGTGTGGGCCAGATCTCAAAGGGGTTAAGGAAAATGAATCTCCGGCCGCAGCCTACGTTGAAGAAAGGCATGATAAAGACTGAAGTTACCACGTTGGCGCAAAAGTCAGCGCAAAGTGCAGGCCAGATCTCAAAGGAGCCAAGGAAAATGAATCTCCGGCTGCAGCTTCCGCTGGAGAGAGGCCCGATCTACACTAAAGTTACCATGCTAACACCTATAGTCAGCACAAAGTGCAAGCATCTTAAAGAGGCTAAGAAAAATGAATTTCGGCCGCAGCCTGGATCGGAGAAAGACCAGATACATGCAGAAGTTACCACACTAGTGCCAATAGTTAGCACAAAGTGCAGTCCGGATTTCATAGGGGCTAAGGAAAATGAATCTCTGGCCGCAGCCTATGCCGGAGAAAGGCCCAATACAGGCTAAAGTTGTCACGCTGGCACCAATAGCCAACTCAAAGTGCAGGTCAGATCTCAAAAAGGCTAAGGAAAATTAATCTTCGACCGCAGCCAGCGTAAGAGAAAGGCCCAATCCAGGCTAAAGTTGTCGCGCTGGCTGACACAAGCAACACAAACTGCAGGCCGAATCTCAAAGGAGCTAAGCAAAAGGATCTCCGACCGCAGCCAGAGAAGGAGAAAAACCCGATCCAGGTTAAAGTTGTTGCGCTGGCACCCACAGTCAGTGCAAAGTGCAGCCTGGATCTCAAAGGGGCTAAGGAAAATGAATCTCCGGGTGCAGCTAGCGCCGGGGAAAGGCCTAATCCAGGCTAAAGTTGTCGTGCTGGCGCCAACAGCCAGCGCAAAGTGCAGGCCATATTTCAAAAGGGCTAAGGAAAATAAATCTCCAACCGCAGCCAACACCGGAGAAAGGCTTGATCTAGGCTAAAGTTGCCGCGCTGGCGCCAGCATCTAACGCAAAGTACGAGCCATATCTCAAAGGGGTTAAGGAAAATGAATCTCCAGACGCAGCCTGCGCCGAAGAAAACCCTGATTCAGGCTGAAGTTACCACATTAGCGCCAATAGTCAGAGCAAAGTGCAAGACAGATCTCAAAGGGTCTAAGGAAAATGAATCTCTAGCTACAGCTTGCGTCGGAGAAAGGCCCAATTCGGACTGAAGTTACCACACTGGACCCTATAGTCAGCGCAAAGTGTAGGCTGGATTTTAAAGAAGCTAAGGAAAATGAAATTTCTGCCACAGCCAGCTTCAGAGAAAGGCCCGATACAGGCAGAAGTTACCACGCTGGCACCAATAGTTAGCACCAAGTGCAATCCGGATCTCATAGGGGCTAAGGAAAATGAATCTCCGGTCGCAGCCTATGCCAAAGAATGGCTCGATCCAGGCTAAAGTTGTCGTGCTGGCACCAACAGCCACCGCAAAGTGCAGGCCGGATCTTAAAGAGGCTAAGGAAAACGAATCTCTGGCCGCAGCCAGCACCGGAGAAAGGCCCGAAACAGGCTAAAGTTTCTGCGCTGGCGCCAACACCCAACGCAAAGTGCAGGCTAGATCTCAAAGGGGCTAAAGAAAATGAATCTCCTCCCACAGCCTGCGCCGAAGAAAGGCCCGATACAGGAAGCAGTTACCCCGCCAGTGCTAATAGTCAGCGCAAAGTGCAGTCCGGATCACAAAGGGGCTAAGGAAAATGAATCTCCAGCCGCAGCTAGCGCCGTAGAAAGGCCCGATCCAGGCTAAAGTTATCGTTCTGTAACCAACAGCCAACGCAAAGTGCTGGCCTGATCTCAAAGAGGCTAAGGAAAATGAATCTTCGGTTAGAACCAATGCTCAAGAAATGCCCGATACAGGCTAAAGTTGCAGGCTGAATCTCAAAGGGGCTAAGGAAAATGAATTTTTGGCCACAGCCAGCCCCAGTTAAAGGCACGATTAGGGCTAAAGCTGCCACGCTGGCGCCAATAGTCAGCCCAAAGTGCAGGCTGGGTCTCGAAGGGGCTAAGGAAAATGAATCTTTGACCGAGGCCAATGCCATAGAAAGGCCCGATCCTTACTAATGTTGGCACACTGGCGCTAACAGCCAGCGGAAAGTGCAAGCCAGATCTCAAAGGGGCTAATGAAATTGAATCTGTAGGCGCAGCCAGCGCCGAAAAAAAGCCTGATTCAGGCTCAAGTTGTCGTGATGGCGCCAACTGCCAGCGCAAAATGCAGGCCAGATTTCAAAAGAGCTAAGGAAAATAAATCTCCACCCGCAGCCAGCATCGAAGAAAGGTTTGATCCAGGCTAAAGTTGTCGCACTGGCGGCAAAATCCAACGCAAAGTGCGAGCCAGATCTCAATTGGGTTAAGGAAAATAAATCTTCAGTCGCAGCCTGCACCGAAGAATGGCCTAATTCAGGCTGAAGTTACCACGTTGGCGCCAATAATCAGCGCAAAGTGCAAGCCAGATCTCAAAGGGGCTAAGGAAAATGAATCTTCGGCCGTAGCTTGCGCCGGAGAAAGGCCCGATCCAAAGTGAAGCTACCATTCTAGACCCTATAGTCAGTGCAAAGTGTAGGCTATATTTTAAAGGGGCTAAGGAAAATGAAATTTCGGCTGCCGCCTTCGTCGAAGAAAGCCCCGATACAGGCAGAAGTTACCACGTTGGCGCCAATAGTTAGCACCAAGTGCAGCCCAGATTTCATAGGGGTTAAGGAAAATGAATCTCCGGGCGCAGCCAGTGCCGCAGAAAGACTTGATCCAGGCTAAAGTTGTAGAGTTGGCGCCAACAGCCTGCGCAAACTGCCGGCTGAATTTCAAAGGGGCTAAGGAAAATAAATCTACGGTCGCAGCCAGCACCGGAGAAAGGCCTAATCCAGCCTAACGTTTCTGCACTGGCACCAACAGCCAACGCAAAGTGCAGGAAAGATCTCAAATGGGCTAAGGAAAATGAATCTCCTGCAGAAAGACCTGATACAGGCAGAAGTTACCCCACCGGTGCCAATAGTCAGCGCAAAGTGCAGCCTGGATCACAAAGGGGCTGAGGAAAATGAATCTCCGGCCGCAACCAGCGCCAGAGAAAGGCCCGATCCAGGCTAAATTTGTTGCGTTGTCGCCAACAGTCAGTGCAAAGTGCTGGCCGGATCTCAAAGAGGCTAAGGAAAATGAATCTTTGGTCGCAACCACTGCCAAAGAAAGGCCCGATACAGGCTAAAGTTGTCGCGCTGGCACCAACTGTCAGCGCAAAGTGCAAGTTGGATCTCAAAGGGGCTAAGGAAAATGAAGTTTCGGCCGCAGCCAGCGCTGGTGAAAGGCACGATCCAGGCTAAAGTTGCCACGCTGGTGCCAATAGTCAGCGCAAAGTGCAGGCTGGATCTCAAAGAGGCTAAGGAAAATGAATCTTCGGGCGCAGCCAGTGCCACAGAAAGACCTGATCCAGGCTAAAGTTGTAGTGTTGGCACCAACAGCAAACGCAAAGTGCAGGCTGGATTTCAAAGGGGCTAAGGAAAATAAATCTCCGGCTGCAGCCAGCACCGGAGAAATGCCCAATCCAGGCTAAAGTTTCCGCACTAGCGCCAACAGCCAACGCAAAGTGCAGGACAAATCTTAAATGGCTAAGGAAAATGAATCTCCAGCCGCAGCTTGCATCGGAGAAAGGCCCGATATAGGGTGAAGCTACCACGTTGGCGCCAATAGTCAGCGCAAAGTGTAGGGTAGATCTCAAAGGGGCTAACTAAATGAATCTCCGGCCTCACACAGCGCAGGAGAAAGGCCTGATCCAAGCTGAAGTTGCAATAGTGCCAACAGCCAGCGCAAAGTGCTGGCCGGATCTCAAAGGGGCTAAGGAAAATGAATCTCCGATCGCATCCAATGCCAGAGAAAAGGCTCGATCTAGGCTACAATTTCCGCGTTGGGGCTTACAGCCAACGCAAAGTGCAGGCCAATTTTCAAACGGGCTAAGGAAAATAAATCTTCGGTCGCAGCCGGCACTAGCGAAAGGCCCGATCCAGGCTAAAGTTATCGCGCTGGCGCCAACAGCCAATGCAAAGTGCAGGCCAGATCTCAAATGGCCTAATGAAATGAATCTTCGGCAGCATCTAGTGCCGGAGAAAGGCCCGATACAGGCTAAAGTTTTCGCGCTGGCCCCAACTGTAAACGCAAAGTGCAGGCCGGATCTCAAAGGGGCTAAGGAAAATGAATCTTTGGTCGCAGCCAGCGCCGGTGAAAGGTGCGATCCAGGATAAAGTTGCCACGCTGGCGCCAATAGCCAGCGCAAAGTGTAGGCCAGATCTCAAAGGGGCTAAGGAAAATGAATCTCCGGTCGCAGCCAGCGTTGGAGAAAGGCTCAATTCTGACTAAAGTTGCCACGTTGGCACCAACAGCCAGCGCAAATTACAAGCCGAATCTCAAAAGGATTAAGGAAAATAATTCTCCGGCCGCAGCCTGCGTCGGAGAAAGTTCCGATCCAGGCTAAAGTTGTCGCACTGGCAAGAACAGCCAACGCGAAGTGCAGGCCAAATTTCAAAGGGGCTAAGGAAAATGAATCTCCGGCCACAGTCACCGCCGGAGAAAGGCCTGTTCCAAGCTAAAGTTACCGCAGTGGCGCCAACAGCCAGCGCAAAGTGCAGACCAGATCTCTAAGGGGCTAAGGAAAATGAATTTCCGGTCGCAGCCTGCACCGGAGAGAGACCGATTTAGGCTAAAGTTTCCACGCTGGCACCAATAGTCAGCATAAAGTGCATGCCGGATATCAAAGTGGCTAAGGAAAATGAATCTCCGGCCGAAGACATCGCCGGATAAAGGCCCAGTCTAGATTAAAGTTTTCGTGTTGGTGCCAACAGACAGCACAAAGTGCAGGCCGGACCTCAAAGGGACAAGGGAAGTGAATCTCCAGCCGCGGCCAGCACAGGAGAAAAGCCCAATCTATGCCAAAGTTGTCACGCTTGGCGCAAACAGCTAGCGCAAAGTGCAAGCCGGATCTCAAAGGGGTTAAGGAAAATGAATCTCCGGCCGCAACCAGTGCCGAAAAAACATAAACCTGAATCCAGATGAAAGTCTAGATGTTGGCACCAACAACCAGCACGATTACAAAATTGGGTCATGGAAGGCAAAGGTCACAAACACTGACAATAATCGATGTCGGAGTCAAGTGAACCAGATGTAGGTCAAAGCTACAGAGCTGGCCTAAACAAGTAGCCCGACTACAGGATAAATTCCAAGGAAAAAAGATAATGATAACTCTGGTCACGATGATTGTCGGAGAAAAAAGGAAACGAATGCAGTTCAGGCCAAAATATGTCTTAA
>JAULKM010125301.1:8304-20265 GCA_032355605.1 Rubia tinctorum | reverse complement strand
ATGAACTAATTTTGTATTAATACTACGTTATTAGTTAATATTAATTTTGTAATATGACTTTCGAAACTAATTACATTGGTCTTGTTGGACGTAAATTTTTTTTTTGAAAAAATCAGTCCCCCTTCAAATTTCCTCTAGTTACGCCACTGATTAGGACCGAAAAATTAAACTGGATCCACCCAAATGGGATTGACCCGGTATTAAACCCGTCGTCACCGAAAAATGGGCTAAACTCGGCTAAACTGAGAAAGGAATATTGATCTGAACCAAATTATTTTATGGATATTTATTTATCACATATACTATTATTAAATCTAAAGTTTTTGAAGTGTCAAACAAAAGAAACTGCTAAGTAGCCTATTCCAACAGTTTCCGGGATAACATTTCAATAAACACTATATTACATATATAAGTAGTAACACATTAAAGAAATATTCAATTTACAGAAATGTAAAACATTCAATTTACAGAAATGTAGTAGTAATTAGTGCAAAACAACGAGTCTATGTTCTTCATCTAGACTTTTCATAGATCTAGGCAGTTACAATGACCGGCATTGAAATGTAAACAATACCATTTTCTTTCTTTTTTGCCACCGAAGGGGTTCATTGGAAATACAGGTAGCAATCATGTTCTCTAGAAAGATAAATCATGTTCTCCAGAAAGATAAGTAAAAGTTCGAGAAAGTGTCAAAGTAATCATAACTATATGATGTATGTGTCGAACTAACCCCGGGCGTCGTGAAATTCAATTGTCAACGGGAGATTTGGCTGGAATTAAAGGAAATGACAATTTTACCCCTGGATTAAAAAGGGTAAAATGGGAATTCAATTTTTTAGGGCAAGGATATTTTACTATTTTTTATCATTCCAGATCCGTTCAACGCCCTAAATTGATGAGTCAACACCGGAATAGTGACAAAAAGTTACAACAAAGTTAGAGTTATTTTGACACCTTTTCTTTTTGCAGCATTAACACTTTTAGACTAAAGTTGTGGTTAGAATTGTAAAAATCCCAGTGTATAACGTTGGAAAAACTGTAAATTTAGAGAAATCATAGTTGTTAATATCTTTTTGGTTTTACAATTAGAGTTTGTACGTAGTAAGCTTGGAAGGTCCAACAATAACGTTGGCAAAAATGTTATTACATCACTCGCTCTTCTTTGAGGACAAAACCAACTCTTAAACATTTGAAAATCTCGACGACTACAGAACTTCTTTTTTGAACAGGAAACTTAAACATTAATGAATCATTTTCAAGTGTTCATACAAGAGCAAAATTGTGGGATCCACTTCCTAGTCCTATGGTCTCAGAGGATTTACTGCGCACACACAAATATAAATCCAAGAGGGGACTCATTGAAGCTCTTGGAGAATTCTCTTCTTGCGGAAGGCCTAATTGGGCCTGCTTCCTGGCTTACCGTGACCTCTCCTCCGGCCCTCTTTCCTTCTCCTCTTGGCTTACTGTGAGCTCGCTTGACCTCAGGGAGATGCTTATAACGACTTTTAACAGCCTCTAGATACTCGTGCTTCTTCCGTTCTGTTGATAAAATCCTAGATAGCACGGGTATGGTAAATAGGTAATGGTACCCGTACTGGGTTCAGATTCAGTGCGGGTACCGTAAGAAACATCTCCGGTACGGTTTTATTTTTTGGGTACGATCAAGGGTACAATTTGGGTACATTGTACCCAATTAATTTGAATTAAAACATTCAAAATTAAAATCCTAAGACTTGGAGTACATATGCATTCATTCATTCGATCTCAAGACTTGGTTTACATCCGCCGATCTTCGTCTTTTGTCAAGAGAGTGATTAATAAGTTGAGGGACCATAAATATTGGAGATTTAACTTGAGTAGCCGTATGAAGTTAATTACATACCCATAAGCCACATAAGGTTCAACTTCGAGAAAACACCATTGAAGATCTGCAGTAACGGAAAGCATATAATGTGAGAGATTTCAAGTAGATGCTTTCACCATGATAAATTACAAGTACAAGTACATCCAGATTAAGGAGCACATATACTACTACACAGTCGTATAAAGAGGACATACTCAAATCTAATGAACATGGCATTTCATACCTTATAAGTTGAATGTATTTGTAGCCTTGTAATAATATTTTATTCCAGCACTTTATACACAAAAGAGAGAAAATCAAGAGTCCAAGCATGAACCATTGCCCGCGCAGCACCAGAAGACATCAGATGCATATCTAAGCAAGAATATGTACAGGTACTTTCCCATACTTGTCAACGCCTTCCTTCAAGCACCACCAGCCGTGCACCTCGTCTCTGACAAAAACACAAGTACAGGAAGATAAAGCTCCACTTCAGCTCTTTATGAAACTAAATGCATTCAAGGACTTAAAGGAAATCCAATAAGAAGACACTATTGAAACAAAATTAGTTACCTGACCAAAAAGCCACAGCATATCAGTCAAAGCATTATAGAAGGGTGAAGCAGGGGAAGAGTGCATCCGCTTCACTTCATCAAAGAGGGAAAGTCTTTGCATCCAAGCTTTTTCATCACTACCCATGAGAAGATCCGGACGTCAGAGTGATCCACCTCCGTAGCACAACACAGAGATTCAAATCCTTCAGGGCTGAAGAAACACAAATGAAATGAGCAATGTCAGGCAACATCCCACAATTAACAATAAAATCTTTTGAAGGATGTTTAGATGCATGGTCAAAAAATAATTAACAATTCAACTTGGTGGAGTTAGCCTTCATCATCAAATGAGAATGGGTTCATAAGAAGACAATCATGACAGTTTAATAAACCATCAGAACGCTTACTAATTCATTCCATAAGACTTATCTGCATGCGAATAATAGAGTTTCGAAATAATCTCAATCATACAATTATATATATCTCAGCGAATCATCGTGCCCTGAACTGCCTGTGTAGTTGCTTTTGTTATCCTGTTAGCTTGCATAGAACCAACTACACTTGCAATGTTGGACTGCAAAAATAGTTCAGCCAAGCACCTCAAATTAGATGGCAATCACATTAATTCAGGGCTGTTCACAAGGAATACAGAAAAGAGTACAACTTACCCTCCAAGCTGAAAGCTTTGTCCTGAGTGTTTCCCACTGACACAGCCCAGAGACACGCTCTGTGCAGGCCAGCACCAAATATCACATTAAAACACTTGGATACCTTAGTAATGACAAATCCATTCATCTGATGAATGTAACTATTTCATTGAACTCCTTACACTACCCCCACAATGACTATTTCATTCATCTGATATGTCTAGCAGTCAATTAACTTTTCCCTGATTTCTTTAACAGCCCAGGATTCCACCTCATGATCACCAATCTGCAAGAGGCTAGGCCAATATTTTAGAAACTGTCATAATCTCGCAACTCGGGGGTTACACACCAGCTTATCATCAAGCCAGTAGCAGGACCCCAAACAAAAAGTATCAATACATTCAGCTCCTAACCATTTTCCTGACTTAATAAAGCGAGAAACATAACAATCTCACAATTATACACTCCAACGTCACAAAATATATAATCCGAACCTATTAAAGCAATAACAGATCCAAAAATAACCCTGTTTAGCTAATTCATCACAAACCAAAGCTTGCAATTACATCAGCAGTAAACAAGAAAACAAGAAACTACTGTTTTCCGCTGAGAAGCAAGTGATTCCGCAATTCCGGCCACAAGATTCGTTTCTTCAGAGAACCCATCTCCCAAATCAGGGCCGCGGTGGCTACAGGACAGCGGTTGGAGCCGGCAACCACGGAGGAGCCAGAAAGAAGGAACCCGCCCCTGGACTTAGAATAAGAAGAAGAGGATCGATAGATGGAGGAAGGAAGCGTGCGATTGAAAAGCAGAGAGAGCAAGTTCAATTGAAAACGACGACGTTTCTGTAAACCAGGGTGTCAAAATTACAATAAATACCCCGGTTGATACCGATAGCAAACGATCCTTATTATATCGTGTTTTGAGATTAATTTATATTTATAGTCAAAATCTATTAAATTTAATTTTGAAAAAGTAAATATGTCATTTGATGGGACGGTGGGAGTATATGGTAAATTCTAACATAAGCTTTTGGCCGTTAATGTTTTTGCAAGGGAGAGAATCTCGAAATTCTGACTATGGAATTGGCAGCAACACGCTACCTACTCTCTTAACTACCACTGAGTTATATGGTAAATTCTAACATAAGCTTTTATCCATTAATGTTTTTGCAAGGGAGAGAATCTTGAAATTCTGACTGTGGAATTGGCAGCAATACGCTGCCTACTCTCTTAACTGCCACTGAGTTATCTGCCTCCCACCCCCTTTTAACACACAAATGCTGCCGTCCTAGAATTTCAGAGGCTTGAGGCAAATTATCAAAAAAATGATCTCACATATAATACTTGGCGTATGTAATATTTATAAGTATGGGCTTGATATGGAGAGGAAAAGAAGATGACTAAGACAGTTAATTGAAACAATAATATTGATGATTTTTTCCTACATATATAGTAAAAGATTTTTTTAAATGAGGCCCCGGTGAAAAAATTGGGGGCCTGAGGCAAAACTTTTACTTGCCTCATGCTCAGGCCAGCCCTGCCACCACTGCATCTTCACTGCCGCCACCGCATCTTCACTGCCACCACCATTGTCTCCACCTACTCCTTTCACCACAACATGTGCATCACCCCCTTCACTACCACCACTCTCTAAAATCCACCATTGCCACCACCTTACCCATCACACTATTTTCACCTACAGAATCAAAATTAAAACTCTCACTTGGATCCAAAGTCGAACCCTACAATTGGATCCAAAATCAAAACCCTGTTGACACCAAAATTTGAAACCAAAATCGAGGAAGCGGGTGGGGATATAAATAGGAGGAGTTGCTAAGTTATACCCGCTCCTTCCCACAAGTAATGACACACTTTCCATTTTAGTCTAATGACATGTTTTGTCTCTTTCCAAATTTAGCAAAATTTGAAGGCCTAAAAGGACCCATTTAGCCCTAGCTATTTTAAGATTTGGACACATTTAATAAACTTTCATCCGGCCCCAACTATTCAGCAATTAATTCTACCCCTCCAAACATGTGGGCCACCACGTGCCACATCAGCTTCCTAAATATTTGGTCCAAAAGCACATCAGTCATTACTAAAGGGAATGAGGGAGTAGCCTGCAGAGAGGAGGCTGAGGAGACTGGAGTATTGACAAATGTTACCCCAAATGTTAAATGTGTAAAATTAGCTGGGATGTCCAAGGGGGGAAAGTACTCAAATACCCTTTGAGTAGATAATCGCCTCGAAGGGGAAAGTATGCAAATACCGTTGGGACGGTAGATAATTGCACAAATATTGTAGGGACATTGGAGTACATAATCTAATGTCATTGTGTTGTCAAAAGTAAAAGAATACTATTGTTGCATATTGAATATTAGAGTGGAACAGTAATTTAAATTGCTTATTTATTTTTTCAACCTTCAATGACTTTAAATTATTATTTTTACTGTGTTCATTCCACTTTAAATTGCTTATTTATTTTTTATAAACTGATAATGAGCATGTTTAACGTAAATATTTCTAGTCGGATACTCAAATTGGTTTAATCGAGTTGACCTCTAAAAAATCAAAAATTAAAATCGAACCATAATATCAAGAACATATAATAAACGAATTCAAATTTGAAATCCGATTTTTGGGTCAAAACCGAACTAGTCAAATTGATCAAGCTGTTTTTTTCATTTAATATTGTTTGTAGTTTTAAATTTCGACCCTTGTTAATAAGTTTTATAAATTTAATACTTTTTTAAATAATTAAGTACTTAGAGTTTTAGTTTTAAACAAGTAGTGCGATTTTGTTTGTTGGTTGCGTTGGGTTTAGATTGGAAAATGAATCTTGATTTCGATTGGAGAAATAAGATGGGTTTGGACGACGATGGTTCTAATTAGGGGTGTGTTGGCGCCGGAGTGGCGACAACTGGTGGCGAAGCGCTGGTGGTGCGGTGACCGAGATGGTGGCTGGTTTGAAGAGGAAATAGAACTTGTTGTGTTTTTGTCATTTAATTTATTGTTTTATGAACAGGGGTATTTTTGTCTTTTTGCCAATTGTCAATGTTGTACGTATTTCGGTCAATGCTTGAATAGTTCAATTTGAGTATAATTACATTATTTGATAAAAACTTAGTGTTACTTCTACACTTTCAGATTTTACAAGATCATTCATGCATTTTTTTTCAATCTTATAGGGTCATTTTTGCACTTTTTCCTACTTTTAAAATAATTAAGCACTTAGAGTTATAGTTTTAAATATTCAATCAATTTCTATATGGTACCACCAGGGATAGATTCTTTACCGTATTTCCATGAAATAAATGAGGTAATACTAACAAATTAATTAAAATTATTTCCATTCCTATTATATAGTGGAGATAACTATCCATTATTTTAGATAAGTAATGTACCTAGGGATACCATCTTTTACCGTATCTACGGATAAATTACCTTAAACAATTATTCGTATTTGGCCACGTTTTTTCCCCTGGTGTAATGGTGTAAAAGTTTGTTTGAAATATTCAAAAGGATTGTTGGGGAAAATAATTGTGTTCGTGTTAACCATTTCTTGTTCTTGTGTAGTTATTTATTATTAATTATTAATTTCGGTTATATTTGTGCCTCTGAGTACTACACTTCAGCAGGTTTAATTGATTGGTGAACACATTTTAATTGGTAAAATCTTATTTGCATTTAATTCGCAAAGTGATTTTCAGTTTAACACTTTACTTATATTAAATTTTTCATGGCTTTGAATGACGACAATTGATTTGAATTTGATTTTTTTTATTTCATGGTGTGTCACTTATGGAAAATTAACTATTAAAATTATTCTATTACACTTTTTTTAAAGTTGGGATTGGGAGCCATTCTCTTTTTATAAATTTAGACTATGCTAAAACATAGATTCATGTTTGCATACATCACACAAATCTATGTACATTACATTTGTGTAATGCATGAAAACTGTCTACTAATCTTTTTTTTTATAATGTTAATAGAACGATAAACAAGGCATGTCTGCATGCTAAATGAAATTATTTTTATTTAGTAGTCCTATTCTTTTCGTTTCAAAAAAAAAATCGGATCGGTTACACATATTCCTCGACACACTGGGTTGTAATCAAACAAATGGTGGCGCTGGGATTTTTTCAACAAGGGCCAAAATTCGTTTGACCCTATCTAATTGGGCTGAAAACAACATTAGAAAACTCATTGAATGATGTAAAACTAACAAGTGCCCTTTCGTAGGACTCTTTGGTAAAATTGAGTTGAGAGAAATAATGTTAAATGGAGGAGAATGAATGTGAAAAATGATTTTAAGTTAAATGGAAGGTGTGCATTTTGATTTGAGATTAAGAATGCTAAATGGATGGATGGGTCGAATAGGGATCGGGTAAAATGTAATTTGAAAATATGGATCGGTCAAATAAAATTTTAACAATTGTCAAATTAAGGTACAATTATAGGTAGAAAAATATGGATACATTTAATTGTAATTTTAGGAGGAAAATGTCTTTTTATACATGTTTTTTGTTCGAAATGTAGATATAACCTTATAAAATCTGAAAGTGCAAATCTAGCCATATATTTCGTTCACCAAAATGCCAATGGCCAAATTGACTGGAAATAGGTGGAATGACCACTATACCATTGAGTTAAAATTTTAAAAAGGGAAAAGACAAAAATAACCCTCCTTATCTTTATCTTTCTCGCTCTCACCCTCATTCGCATCCTCACCCCATCTCTCTCACCCCTCTCTCTGACCCACGTCCTCGCCGCTGCGCTTTTCTGGTTAGCACACTTTGTTCGTCTTCTCCAACCAAGTCGTCGAGTTACGACTTCGAGTTGTGGAAGGTCTAACGCCTCTGAGTCATCGACGACTTGTGTGATAGTGGTGTTGGTGTGAGAAATGTTGTGGGGTTTAAGGCGGAGCTAGGGTTTTAGGTGGAGAAACTGGTTCTGGGTGGCTGAGCTAGGGTTTTATGCGGGGGAGATAGTTCTAGGCCAGCAGCAGAGCGGCGACAGATCAAAGATGAGTGAGTGGTTGATCGGGGATGGGGTGAGCAAGTGCGGAGCGGCGGAGGAGAAAAAATAAATAAGTTTAGGGGTATAATGGTCATTACAATTTCAGTTTTAAAACTAGTGTATTTATTTCTCTTAGGTTTGGTTAGCATGTTACTTCATTGAGTCAACACTGAAATTGAGAAAAATGGGTATAACTGTATAATTTTACAAAAGCCTAGGGTTAATTTAACACATAAGATTTTACAAGATCATGTCTGCACTTTCAAAATTCAATAGGTTTAATTTTACACTTCAACCAACTTTAAATTAACGCGTGTCAAAATTTGGCAAAATACATTTATAACTCTAACTTTTGGCTAAAAGTGTCAATATAATTTTGCAATATGAAAAAATGTCAATCTAACCCTAACTTATTACCAACTGTGGCAATCTAACCCTAACTATTAGTCAAATTGTGCTGATATAACCAAACTTCCTAATTCCGGTATTGACCCAAAGAATTCAAGCATTGACCAAAAGTTGAAATTATCAAAATACCCATTAGATGAAAGCTAAAAATGTAATACACATTATACTCCCTGTTTGTTTCTTATTTGCAATCCTAAACTATAATTCGCAAGAAACCTCCGCCGCCGGAAGCCTACCATAATATACATATTTTTTCTTCACCGTTGTTCCCTCTCACTACCACCCAAAAGCAGCATCCCTAACTCCGGCGCCCTCCTCTCTCTCTTCTCTCTCGCACCAGATTCATTTTTTAATTCTCATTATTTCAACATTTTGATAACTGAAAGTGCTGATATAACCCTTATTCATTTTTTTTATTTTTAGCAACTTCCCACCTTTTGCTGATTCTTTGTAATTATATATTCATTCACATTATTTCGAAAACTAAATCCATTAATATTTTAGAAGCATTATATTATTACAATTTTTCATAATTATTGAAGATAATTACTTCATTCTCAATTTTATATAATCATTCCATTTTCATTAATCATCAAAGGATACTACAGAGTATGATAAATTATACGGAACGTTGGGACATCTTCAACATCGTATCCCTAATATTATGATAAATATTATAAATAATTTTTAAAAATTATACATAGTATATTTATATTTATTTTTTATTTTTTATTTTTTAAAAACATAAACTGATAGTTTGTATTGTATAATGATTGATAGAATATAATTAAATATTATTACTCCGTACGTTACCGCATCTAGTGCGGTCGTACCTTACTAGTCATAAAACAATCCGTAAATTTTCCAGAAAATGTTTGGCAACTTGACCTTTTCCAAAGAAGCGACGTTGAGCAAAGTAATTTAGGAACTCATATTGTGTTGTCAGAGTCCATAATTAAACTGCCAAATCTGCCAAAAGTTAGCGCCAAATTTAGTGGTTTTACCTTCGCTTCCAGTCCAAATTTAGTGTTGGGCGTGTCTCCTCATTCATATTCAACATGTTTCCATCATGCATTGGACGTGGAAGAGTTTCAAGCCGTATTTATTAAAAAAACACCTTGGATTCCTGGTCTCATAGGCCCATATATTCTTACTCCCAGGCCCAAAGGCCTAGCAAACAATAGCCTATTCTTCAAATTTGATGCTCCCTCAGATTATCGCTCAATCATTGCACATTGTTTGGAACACGCGTGTGACCGTTAGTATGTCTAACCACATATAATAACGTCAAATAAAAAATTATTTTTTTAGAAATTACTTGTTACAACAAATTCAACAATACCGCATACGTTAGTATTATTTCTTATATATTTATCCAAATATGCGATCAAATTTTGATAGAGAATAAAGTCATGGATAATTTGGACCGGGACAGAGGGTTCTAAGGGAAGGAATTTACCTACCTAGGGAGTAGGCAAAAGAAAGCAAACTTTTATGCTCATCAAACATAGCCGAGTTCTAAGGGAAGGAATTTACCTAGGGAGTAGGCAAAAGAAAGCAAAGTTTTACGCTCATCAATCATAGATTTTTCCGACGGGAACAGAAAACACCATAGTCCATTCTTTTTTCCGATTTATTTACTACTAGTATAAAATGTCGGTCCCTCTAGCGCGATTTCATAGCATTCAGTTCATCGCGTACTTCTGAGTCCAGGAGCGGGCGGTGGTCTCGTACTTTGCCGGATCAGTCTTGTACATGTGAGCAATCTATGGCACGAGAGGCCGGGTCGTCGGGATTCGGGTCCGTAAGCAAGGAGCATATGGAGAGTAGCACCTGGAGTCGCACAAGGGAGATCAAATCCAGCTTAAATGCATGGTTACGTAGTCCCACTGCAAGGGAACAGCTTACTACCAACGGGAATCATTACCTTTGAAATTGTGAGCGCAGGACTCCACTGCTCCTTGAGGATGTCGAGACAAATAGCGCACGTGGCAAGTAATCAAACTGTGAGCGCAGTTTGGCAATACAAAGTAGGACAAAGACAGCCACAAGGTTATTTAGGTTGGACTTGACAGAACTCGGGCAAAGACTTGAAAAAAGAAGAAGAAGAAAAGAGAGAAAGAGTCGTACATTTCCACCGAACACACATCCAAATCAAGTTCATCTTTGTTTGTTTTATGCTGAAAAACTCCACCACGACCGACCTACCTACCTAGCTATCTTGAAGAGCCCGTACATCAATATAATCATCTCAACAGATTGGTATGCATTCACAACAAACAGCAAAAACAAAGAAATGAAAGAATAAAGAGTTGAAGACAAGTAGAGGAAAGATGATGAAGACAGAGAAAGTAAGCTCTAATGATAGTATGTTCTTGCAAACCTGTCACTAACTGTCGGATCATTCCGTCACAAATGAGGAATTGTTATCCAATACATAAACCCCGCTCTCTGCAGGTAAGTTGAAACTAGGGTTTGGAATTGGGAAGGGTTAGTTACGGACCTTGAAACAGTTTCTCCGGGATGTTGTAGACGCAGCTCAAACAATTGGAATGCCCACGCTTTATGTACGTGTGTGTGTGGTGGTACCCCACCTCCAGCACGTGGGCTTTAGTTTCACTTACTACACTTTATCTGATTTTATTTTCAAATGAATCATGTACTATTTCTTTTACAAAATTCATTCAATCACTTAATTTTTCAATTTTCAATGGAGAATGATCGATCGTGAGAGAACCATTCAAGACTCTATCACGAGAGATGGAGGCGTTGTCTTTAGTGAGAGAACTCGTCGTCTCATCACGAGAAACGATCACGCTCGCCATTGAAGTTGCTCGCTAGTGTTAGAGAATCCAAAATTGCTATCTAGTATCGTTATCTTCGTATTTAGCGGATGTGCACCGAAGGCTTGGAGGGTTTGAGAGTAATAGTGATGGCAGGTGATTGTTGAAAAGGGGTAAGGCGTTAAAAAGGTCCCGCCTCCATGTAAATTTTGAAAAATTCGATGGTGATCAACATAAATTTTTCACTTTTTTTAAAATTTAATCAAAAAATAAAGTTCACAATCACTAGTCAATCGACAACAAAATCTGAAATAAGATTATTAAATAATTAATATAATTTTCTTAGAGTATTGAAAATACAGAAAGAGCGGAATAATATTATGCAGAGAAAAATAATCGTTCCGAATTTTAGATCCATGAAGTCATAAGCCCATCCCATAAGCCCATCTCCATGGAGTATGTAAGATCACATAGAATTAATACAAGTAACATTTGATTTCCAAAATTAATTGAGAGTTTAAATACAATGTACTCTCTCTGTCCCACTATAAATCGCTTATTTAATTTTTGATAGTCAAATTTTATAAATTTTGATTCTGAATATGAATTAATATATTAATAATAAATATATCATGTGAGATATTGTTAAATTTATCTTACCATATATTTTTTTAAATATTAATGTTTTATGAGACATTATTA